>PITA01005204.1:0-113415 GCA_004023965.1 Spilogale gracilis | reverse complement strand
GTGAAACCATGTGATACTTGACTTTATCTACTTGGCTTATTTCACTCAGCATAATCTCTTCCAATCCAGTCTATGTTGCTACAAAAGTTGGATATTCATCCTTTCTGATAGAGGCATAGTATTCCATTGTATATATGTACCACATCTTCTTTATCCATTCATCTGTTGATGGGCACCTTGGCTCTTTCCACAGTTTGGCGATTGTGGCCATTGCTGCGTTACACCCTTATTTTTGCCTTTTCAGGTCCAGAAAGAAAGAAAGGAGGAAAACCTGTCATTCTTCATCCCTTTTTCTTGCTTGCTTGCTAGCTATCTGTAAACATGAGTTCATACTGATAACCTGTTCCAATTCACCACAACAAAGTTTATTGTTGCATCTTTTTTTCTATTTTGTAGCTGTTCCTTCTAATAATGAGAGACCTGGCTTTTACTATCCTTTGCTTAAGCCTAGAGTACACAGAAAATATTTTCAGATTTCCTAACCTAAACTTCTGCAAAAGCATAGCCTCTAACGAGAGATTAATATTTATTTACAAATTTTTTTCCTTTAAACTGTATATGCAGAACTTAAGTGTACAACTCAGTGAGGTTTGACAAATGCTAGCTTTGTAAACTCACAGCAATCGAGAGAGTGGACATTTTAGTCAACTCAGAAAATGTCTTCATGTTTTGTCCTAATCTTGTCACTCCCATGACTTGCTGCATCTGGCCAAAAGCAACCATGGTTCTGATGTTCTTATGTCGTAGATTAGTTTTGGGTTTAACTTCTTTAACTGAACATAGCATTTTCGAGATTTGTCTGGTATATCAGTAGTTCCTATCCTTTTACTATTGGGTAGCTTGTATTAGTTTATTAAGGCTGCTATAATGAAGTACCCCAAAACCCAGTGGCTTAAAATAGCAGAAATTTATTTTCTTACAGTAGTAAAGACTAGAAGTCAAGGTGTAAGCAACCTCTCTGAAGATGTAGGGCACAATCTGTTCCATGCCTTATTTCTCTTTAGCTTCTGGTGTTGCCACAATTCTTGCTGTTCCTTGGCTTGTAGACAGCACACATTATTCTCTGCCTCTGTAGTTCTGTAGCCTACTGCCTATATTTTTGTCTTTCTCCTCGTCTTTTTAAAAAGACATCCCTTATGTTGGATTAAGGGTCCACTCTACTCCAATATGACCTCATCTCAGTTTACATCTTAATTACCTCTGGTAAAACCTTGTTTCAAGTAAGGTTATATTCGTAGGTATTGGTGGTTAAGACTTCACTCTATCTTCTTGGGAGGCCCAATTCAACCTATAACAACAGAATTCTGTAGTATGAATATGCCAGAATTTGTTTATCTATTTAACTGTTAGTGGGCTTAAGGGTTGTTTGCAGCTTGGGCTATTAATAAGGCAGCTTTGAGCAATCTTGTAGAAGTATGGGGATATGTTTTTATTTCTCTTGTATATATATTTTTTCATAGAATATGTTTAACTACAGAAGAAACTGCCAGCTTTTTTCCAAAGTAGTTGTGCCATTTTACACTCCCTCCACCAGTATCTGACAGACAAATCTATTATTTCACATACTTGGCAATATTTGATGATATTAGATTTGTTAATGTGAATGATTCTAGTGGATGTGTGAAGGTATTTCATAGTGGCTATAATTACATTTCACTGATGACTAGGGATGTTGAAAATTTCTTTCTGTGCTTAATTGTCCATTCATATAAATTGCTTTGTGAAATCTTTCACTATTTTTATTTTTTATTATTATTCTTTAAATTTATTTATTTTAGAGAGAGAACACGCCAGTTGTGGGGAGTGGCAAAGGAAGGGAGAGAGAATCTCAAGCAGACTCCCTGCTCAGCACAAAGCCTGATGCAGGGCTGGATCTCAGGATTCTGAGATCATGACCTAAGCGAAAATAAGAGTTGTACATTTAAACAACTGAGCCACCCAGGTGTCTCTTGATGATTTTTAAAAGTTTTATTTTTATTATGGACCTGTATAAATTCTTTATATATTCTGGATACAACTCTTTTATCAGATTAATATACTGCAAATATTTTCTGTCTGTGACTTGTTTATTCATATCCTCAATGGGGGTCTTTTAATTGGTTATTTTTCTTGTTCTCTCATTTTTCAATTGTTACAGCTGGTATATAGAAATATAGTTGATTTTTGCCTCATATTTCATTACCTTTCTAAATTCATTGTCTAGTGTTTGTCTACTAGATTTCTTAGGATTTTCTACATAAACAAAGAAATCACTTGTGAACAGAGACAGTTGTACTTTTTTCATTCTAATTTTTGGGCTTTTATTTCTTTATTTTGCCTTATTGTGCTGGTAGGGCCTCCAGTACAAGCTGAATAGAAGTGGTGACAGCTCATAGCCAAACTATATTTGCTTCTGTCTGTGATTTTTGTGTTTAAGTTGCTTGTTTTTTGTATCTTAAGATGGAAACCCAGGCCATTGACTTTACATCTTTTATCTTTTTGAATATGGACAGTTCCCTGAAGCACTGCTGAAGCTCCATCCCAAAAATTCTGATATGTTGGATTTTCTTTTTTTTTCTCTTCAGATTTTATCTGTTTATTTGACAGAGAGAGAGAGAGAGAGATCACAAACAGGCAGAGAGGCAGGCAGAGACAGAAAGGAGGAAGCAGGCTCCCTGCTGAGCCGAGAGCCCAATGTGGGTCTTGATCCCAGGACCCTGAGATCATGACCTGAGCCGAAGGCAGAGGCTTTAACCCACTGAGCCACCCAGGCGCCCTGTTGTATGTTCATTGTCATTCAGTTTTAAATGTTTTAACGTTTGTTTTAAGATTTACAAATGTTTTTGCAGGTATATCATTTGTTTTTAGTTTCTAAATTAATTGTGTTATGCTTAAGTAACAGTTTGTAATTTTCAACTTTTGCCATTTATTTAAACATATTTTATGGCTCAGCATATGGTTTGTCTTGGCCAAAGTTCCATGGGTACTTAAAAAGAACATGCTGTATTATTGTTGTGTAGTGTGGTATTCTGTAAATGCCCACTAGATTTAGGTTGTTGATACATTTGATCAAATCTATTATACCCTTAATAATTTTTGCCTAATTTTTCTACCAGTTATTGAGAGAAGGTTCTTAAAATCTCCAAGTTGGATTGTGTATTTGCCTATTTTTCATTCTGATTCTGACATTTTTTGCCTCGTATTTTAAAACTCCGTTATTAGGTAGCATATACGTTTATGATCACTCTTCCTCTTTGTTAAATTGGCCCATTTGAACTGACCCTCGTAATATATTTCCAATAATACTTCTTGTCTTAAAGTCTTCTTTGTCTGATAATATAGTTATTCTGGCCTTCTCCTTCTCCTCCTTTTCTCCTTCTCCTCATTCTTCTCCTCCCCTCCTTCTCCTCCTTCTCCTCCTTTTCCTCCTCCTTCTCCTCCTCCTTCTCCTCCCTCTCCTCCCTCTCCTCCTTTTCCTCCTCCTTTTCCTCCTCCTTCTCCTCCCTCTCCTCCTTCTTCTTCTCTTCCTTCTCCTCCTTGTCCTTCTCCTCCTTCTTCTCTTCTTTCTCCTCCTCTTCTTTCTTCTCCTCTTCCTTCTTTCTTCTTCTTTCTCCTTTTTAAAGTTTTATTTACTTATTTGAGAAAGAGAGCACCAATGGTGGGGGGTGGCAGAGGGAAAGGGAGAAGCCAACTTCCTGCTGAGCAGGGAAACTGACGTGGGCCTGGATCCTCCCAGGACCCCAAGAGTTGAAGGCAGATGCTTAACTGATTGAACCACTTGGGTGATCCTCAGTCTGGCTTTCTTAAGATCACTGTGTGTGTGGTATATCATTTTCCATCCTTTTACTTTGTCTTTGTCTCTCTTTCATGTTTCTTTTTAGTTTCTTTATATGCATTTTAACTGTACTGCATTTTTTATAAGATATTTATTTATTTATTTATTTATTCATTCATTCATTCATTCATTCATTCATTCATTCATTCATTTATTTGACAGAAAGAAATACAGCTAGAGAGGGAACTCAAGCAGGGGGCATGAGAGAAGGAGAAGCAGGCTCCCCACTGAGCAGGGAGCTGGATGCGGGGCTGAATCCCGAGACTCCGGGATCATGACCTGAGCCAAAGGCAGAAGCTTAACGACTGAGCCACCCAGGCGCCCCCCCCTCCTTTTTTTTTTTTTTAGTTACTGCTGAGGTATTCTATGTACATCTATTTATTTATCACAGTCTACTTAGAGTAAATATTGCACTTCTTCATATAAAATGTAAGGATTTTGCGGCAGTATAATTTCATTTCCCTTCCTGAACAGCACTTTGTACTGTTGTCAGATATATAACATCTACACATGTTATATCATCATCAATACAACATTATTTTATATGGACTTATATATTTTTTATTGTGAAATAATTTAAAACTTACAGAAAAATTGGAAATATAATTCAAATAACTTTTTAAAATTTGAAATAATTTGATCATTTGAGAGTAACTTGCCAACTCGTATTATTTCAGATTACCTTAAGTCTTTACATATATATATGTGTGTGTGTTATCATATATATTATATATTTTAGTTTTATAAAATATGTGTATTATATACACACACACTTTTGTCTAGTTATTCTATTGGTTACTGAGAGGAAGTTATTAAAATCTTCATCTCTGATGGCTTGACTTGTGGACAGTCTCTCTGTGCGTAGCCGTCCTCTATATAATGACAGTATAACTATTAGAATCAAGAAATTATTTTTGATATATCACTGTTATCCAGTCCTCAGACTTCACTTAAATGTTTCTATATTTCCTATTTATCTTTTATAACAAAAGAATCCAGTTCAGAATCACCTGTTGCCATGTTTCTTTTGTTTCTTTACAGTATAGAATAGTTTCTTAGTTTTTCTTTGATCTTGTAACTTTGACATTTTTTAAAATTACAGGCTTTTTTGGTATAATATTCTTTTGTTGGGATTTATCTGAATATTTCCTGATGATTCAGATTCAGGTTCTGCATCTTTGGCAGGTCATGATGCTATGTGCTTCTCATTGCACCCTATCAGATGGTTTTGATTTTCCCATTAATGATTCCACTTGAATCACTTCAGGTGATATTTACAAGATTTCTCCATGTAAAGGTATTCCTTTCATCTTTATAGTCAATACATATTTTTGTGGGAGGTTCTTTGAAACTCTGTAAACATCCCATTCTATATCAAGCTATCAAATTATTTCTTTATATCAGAATAGGCTCCTGGTTTATTTAGTGGGTTATCTTTCACTATCATTTATTTTGATGTTGAAAGTGTTCCATTTTTTACTTGGGAAACAGCTAGGGAATATATATGTATATATGTGCCTACATATAGGTGTACATATGCATATATGTGTGCATACACACATTTATATGTACACACTTGTATAACAGTGTATATTTGTATATATAATATAATGATATGCACATATATAAACATTTACATCTATATTTCTAAAACTAAAGACATTAAAATACATGAGTTCATATTTATGCCTTCAATTCCAATCTAATACTGCTAGGTTAATTCTACTCTTCCCTTCCAATATTTGTGACTCCTTTCTTTTTTTTGGGAGGGAGAGCGGAGAAACAGAATTTATTGAGTAGATAAGTATAGTATACTTGATTCAAGGGTGAGAGTGGGGCACTTCCAGAATAAGAGTGGCAATGGCCCCAGAAGCTCTAGCTGCATTCTTTTAAACCTGCTTTGTGTACATGTAAATTTGGCTTTGACTGACATTTTTTTTCTGTTTTTGCTGTTTATTTATACATTTATGAATCTATATTCAAATGGACTCATGGATATTTTTTATCTAGTAGATTATAATTCTTCATGATTACTATGTATTTTGATGTCCAAATGTCCCATATTTGACCAGCAGCAATCCTGTAAGCTGGATCTCATATTATTTTGATATGATTTTTTCTTCTTTAAGCACTTCTTTACTTTTTGTCACAATAAGAGTTTCTAAGCTCATCTCATACTTTCTCTGACCAGTTCTGGAATCAATCTTTTCCTTGAAGAATCCTAGATTCTTTTCGTAACAATTGGAATTTAAAAATAAAAATTTAGGTTCTCTGTGTACTCAATTGCTAATGATCTGTTCTTCTAATTCTGTACTGTCAAATATAATAGCCATTAGCAACACATGGCTTTTTTAATATAAATACATATCAATTACAATTAAATACAGTTAAAAGTCAGTTTCTTAATCATACTTGCTCCATTTCAAGTGTTTGGTATCCAAATATGTCTAGTGATGTAGTGGAAAATGTTTACATAGAACATTTCCATCATCACAAAAATTTTTTCTGTTTTTGTTTCTTCAAATATATTAACATATATTGTATTATTTGTCTCAGAGGTACATGTCTGTGATTCATTAGTCTTACACAGTTAACACCGCTCACCGTAGCACATACCCTCTCCAATCACCCAGCCACTCCTTCCTTCCCATCTTCCTCCATTCTAGCAACTTTCAGTTTGTTTCCTGAGATTAAGAGTCTCTTACGGTTTGTTTCTCTCTGGTTTCATCTTGTTTCATTTTTTCCCCACATCCCCTATGATTCTCTGCCTTGTTTCTCAAGTTCCACATATCAGTGAAATCATATAATATTTGTCTTTGTATAATTGACTTATTTCACTTAGCGTAATATTCTCTAGTTCTATCCACATTGTTGCAAAAGGCAAGATTTCGTTTTTTGATGTCTGCATAATACTCCATTGTATATATACACCACATCTTCTTTATCCATTCATCTGTTGATGGAAATCTAGGCTCTTTACACAGTTTGACTATTGTGGGTATTGCTGCTATAAACATTGGGATGTAGATGCCCTTTCAGATCTACACTTATACTACACTTATATACCCCACTACATTTATATTTTTGTGGTAAATGCCCAGTTGTGCAGTTGCTGAGCTGTAGGGTAGCTCTATTTTCAACTCCATACTGTTTTCCAGAGGGGCTATACCAGCTTTCATTCCCGCCAATGGTGTAGGAAGGCTCCCCTTTTTCTGCATCCTCGCCAATATCTGTTATTTTCGGATTTGTTAATTTTAGCCATTCTGATTAGGTGTGAGGTGTTATCTCATTGTGTTTTTGAGTTTTATTTCCTTGATGCCATGTGAGGTTGAGTACTTTTTCATGTGTCTGTTGTCCAAGTTTGATAAATTCTTTATAGATCTTAGATACTAGCCCTTTATCTGATATGTCATTTCCAAATATCTTCTTCCATTCTATTGGTTGTCTTTTGGTTTTATTGACTGTTTCTTTTGCTGTGCAGTAGCTTTTTATCTTGATGACGTCCCAATAGTTCATGTTTGCCCTTGCTTCCTTTGTCTTTGATGATGTGTCTAGGAAGAAGTCACTGCGGCTGAGCTCGAAGAGGTAGTTGCCTGTGTTTTCCTCCAGGATTTTGATAGATTCCTGTTTCACATTTAGGTCTTTCATCCATTTTGAGTTTATTTTTGTGTATGGTGTAACAAAATGGTCCAGTTTTGTTCTTCTGCATTTGGCTGTCCTTTTCCCAACACCATTTGTTGAAGAGGCTGTCTTTTTTCCATTGGACATTCTTTCCTGCTTTCCTGCTTTGTCAAAGATTAGTTGACCATAGAGGTGAAGGTCCATTTCTGGGCTTTCTGTTCTATTCCATTGATCTGTGTGTCTGTTTTTGTGCCAGTATCATACTGTCTTGATGGTTACAAAACTTTGTACTAGAGCTTGAAGTCCAAAATTGTGATGCTACCAGCTTCACTTTTCTTTTTCAACCTTCCTCTATTTGCAGTCTTTTCTGGTTCAGTACAAATTTTAGGATTATTTTTGCTACCTGTGAAAAAAGTTGATGGTATTTTGTTAGGGATTACATTAAATATGTAGATTATTCTAGGTAGCATAGAAATTTTCACAGTATTTGTTCTTCTAAGCGATGAACATGGAATGTTTTTCCATTTCTTTGTGTCTTTCTCAATTTCTTTCATAAGTATTCATTCTATAGTTTTCTGAGTACAGATCCTTTGCCTCTTTGGTTAGATTTATTCCTAGGTATCTTATGATCTTGGGTGCAATTGTAAATGGAATCAAATCCTTAATTTCTCTTTCTATTTTTTTTGTTGGTGTTATAGAAATGCAACTGATTTCTGTGCATTGATTTTATATCCTGTTGTAACTTCCTTCTTAGAAGAAAACTGGATTCCACTGTCTTAAACATATGTAGTTACTTGATGAATCCCTCCATGTATTATCAATTTCCTCTCTTTTTCATGCTTGCCCTGCTATCCCACTTGGGCTCCAAAATCCCAGTCCACCCTGCTCCTCTGCATAGTATCAGTAGGCTTTAACACTTAATTTTAGGGGAAGAGGAAGTAGCTGTATGTCTTTTAAAGAAACCAATATCTGCATTTTAACATTTCCACTCTTTTTTATATATCTGGTATCCATTTGGTATCTTTTCCCTTTAGCCTAAAGCACTTCCTGTAGTATATATTATTATATATATATATTATTATAATATATAATATATATTACAGAACAAGTTGGCAGCAATAAACTTCTTAGTTTTTATTCATTTGCTAACTACTAGTTTACCTTTGTTTTTAAAGGGTATTTTTGCTAGACATATAATTATTGGTTGACAGATTTTTATTTTCATTCAGGATGTTCTAAATGTCATCTTACTGTGTTCTGACCTCTACTGTTTCTTTCTTTTTTTTAAAGATTTTATTTATTTGACAGAGAGAAACACAGCCAGAGAGGGAACACAAGCAAGGGGAGTGAGAGAGGGAGAAGCAGGCTTCCTTCCAAGCAGGGAGCCCAGTGTGGGGCTCGATCCCGGGTCTCCGTGATCATGACCTGATACGAAGGCAGTTGCTTAACCAACTGAGCCACCCAGGCGCCCCTGACCTCTACTGTTTCTAATAAGGAGTCAGTGCCTTCATATTTTGTTGCCCTGATGTAATCTTTTGTCTTTGACTGCTTTCAAATTTTCTTTCTCTGGTTTTCCGCAGGTTCTCTTTAAGATGCTTAAATGCAGTTTCTTTTGTATGTGACCTGCTTGGTATTAGTTAAGCTAGCTGGTTTTTCAACAAAGTTTGGAAACTTTTAGACATTATTTTTCTTCAAATAGTTTTTTTCTGTTCTGCTGTCTTCTCTGAAAGTCAAACTATACACGCACACACACACACTCTCTCTCTCTCTCTCTCTCTCTCTCTCTATATCTATATCTATATCTATATCTATATATATATAATTTATTTATTATTATTATACCTAACATTCCCAACAGGTCACTTGGACTCTGTTTTAAGTATTTTAAAATACTTTTCTCTCTGTCTTTCAGATTGGGCATCTATTGATTGTAATCTTCAAGTTTACCAGCCCTTTCTTTTAAAGTCATTATTACACTGTTAAGACCTTGCAGCAAGTTTTTTACTTAATATATTTTAATCTTAGTTCTATAATTTATGTTTTAGCTCTTTTAGTTTCTTTTTTGTATTTTTCATTACTTGCTGAAATTCTCTGTTTACTCATGAGAATCTTTTCCTCAAAATCCTTGTCCAACATCAGAGTCTCTGAGTCCCTTTCTATTGATGATCTTTTCTCTCGCCAAATTAGTCCATTTTTTTTGTTTTTCTTATATTCTAGCTATTGGAACATCTTCGATAATGTAATAACATTATTGATATGTTTTAGAGACTGTATCCCATTAGCTTTCCCTAAAGGGAGTTAATTTCAGTTCTACAGTTAACTTGGTTATACACCATCTTTTCTGCTCTATACAGCCTGGCTCATTTATTTTAGCCTTTTGGCTGCTATTTTTCAGTAAGATGCCTGGAATTTCATATACACACCTTTTTGGTTTAATGTTTGGTCAAGGATTTGAGGAATGTTTATGTAGATTTTGGTACTCTCTCTGGTGTGGCTCCCTCCTATTAGGAATATGCCCCCTCACTATCCAGATATCCTAATAATCCTGGACTCCATCCTCTGACTCTTGGTATAAGTAAGACTTAAGTTTTCTATTTGTGCTCTACGCACTCTGTATAGTGTAGTGATTGGAAAATTACTTCAGTTGAAAAGTTGTGTAGATGTAAATCTCACAAGTACATTTTCTTGTATCAAAATTTAATTATTTTTCAGTTCTTGCCTATACTTGATTCTTCTACATTACCCTCAAATAGTTATTTTATGTACTTAGTACAGAGTTCATAATTGTTTTACCCAGAATTGTTGTTTCTATGTATGCTGTTCCACCTTTACTGGAAGATTTTATTCCCTTTTTTGATATCTTTCTCTAACAAAGGTACACACCTGGTGGATTTTCAGTATAGAATGGTATATATGATAGCTACACTCATTTTTGAAAGTCGATGTATTTCATTCATCATTTTCTGACTTAGAATAATTTTGTACTTCAACTGAGAATAATTAATTCACAAATATTCATACATAATCTGTGTAGGCATTGTTTGTTGGTGTTAGAACTATAAGTAAAGGTAGAAATGTTTCCTGCTCTAATGGAGTTTATAGTCTTGGAGGAAAGAAAATAATTAGTGAAATGATAAAACTAGATGTATGTTGGAGAAAAAAATATTTGAAGGAAAAACACACACAGCAGGATTAGGATGGGTAAAAGTAGGACCTGACCTTGACTGAAGGGTTCAGGGGAAAAAAAAGAAAAAAACAAAAAAACTTCATTGAGAACGAAGTGAATAAACTGAGATGTGAAAGATTGAATGGCCAGTAATTAGGCGACAAAGATTGGCATGTCAAAAGCCTTGTAACAAAATATAGCATGGAGCTTTTGAGGAACCAAATGTAAACCAGTACTGCTGGAGAGGGAAGAGTGAAGAGAGCATGGTACAAAGCTGTGGACAGGAAAGTCAGTAATTTCAGGTCTTGTGGGCCATGTAAGAGTTTTATTTTTAATCCCTAGAACAAGGAAGGACTGTGGCATTATTTTAGAGAAGGGCTTATATGTGCATTTGAAAAGGTCTAATTTAGTTACAGCATGGAAAATGGATTGGAAGGGAAGTCCAGAATAGGAAGAACAGAAGGGAGGCTCTGCTGCAGTTCAGGTAAGACATGATGGTAGCTTGGACCAGGGTCAGAGCAGAAGAGATAAATAAAGTGGGAATTTTTTTTTTTTTAAGATTTTATTTATTTGACAGAGAGAAACACAGCCAGAGAGGGAACACAAGCAGGGAGAGTGAGAGAGGGAGGAGCAGGGAGCCCAATGTGGGACTCTATCCCGGGTCTCCGGGATCATGACCTGAGCCAAAGGCAGTCGCTTAACCAACTGAGCCACCCAGGCGCCCCAGAGTGGGAAATTTTTGAAAAATAATAAGGAATTAATATCAGAAGGACTTGGTTATATATTGGTTTTGATATGTAAAAGAAGAAGATGTCAATAATGTTTTCTAAATTTCTTTGCTAAATTAGATAGATACACGGTGGGTTTCATTTACTGAAATGTGGAATACTGTAAAAGGTCTAGCATTGGGAATGCAGAATATGTGTTCAGGTTTGAACATGTTGAGTTTTGATATATGACTGAGTCAAGTAGATGTTGAGTAGGTAGTTGGATATATGGAGCTGAAATTCAAAGGAATATTCTATGTGGAACTGGAATGATAATACAGGGTAGAAATTTCCATAATTTAGTAATGCTACAGGAATAACACTGATCTCTACTTTAAGATATTTCTTTCCTATGGAGAATATGTATTCTACAGATTTCTGTAGTCTGAGTAAAGTGATTTAGATCATCCTCACCCCTAGCCTATGTTAACTCCAATTACTCCTTCCTTCTACTCTTTGATTATTATTTATAGAGGTGGAGGGAGGAAAAATTCCAATTTTTAAAACTTTAATATTAAACGATATTTGTAAATTTTGCCTTAAAAATCAAAATCTTATCTAAGGCTTAAGTAAAGGAAGATTTCAGAGTCATAATTCACTAATTTAAAAGGTTTATTATTTTAGATTAAGGCTAGTAAGCTTCTGTTTACCTTTGCATTTTCTGTTAAAGAGATAGTTTATAAAGGAAATGAATAATGGAAACAAGATAGCAAAGAAAAGATTGCCTAGCTGAGAAAGTAAACCTGTAAAGTACATTTAGAAGGCTTTGTTCATATACCGGTGATGCAGTAATGTAAGCAGAATCCAAGAGTCTTAGACTGATGACTTGACAGGCTATTTATAAATCAGTCTAATCTGCACTTCAAATAAATCTCATTCAGGTAAAGCCTGTTTAGCATTGTTCCCAGAAATGTATTTGTAGTGAATTTTCTTTTATATGATGTTTTTATTCTGAATTTTTAAAATTATTTCTGCACATCCAGCTTACAATATCAGTTAACCCTCATTATAATGAATTTCAGGTTTTTTAGTTGCCTTCTGAAAAAAAAGGGAAGATAACCTACCGTTCAGACTTTTGGAGAAAAGTAAGAGAATGAATATCTATTGAATTTATCCTCTCTTCCAGAGTCGTCGCCATCTCATGAATAAATTGATAAAACAATTCTCATAGTCACCTGATATGTCTTATTATTACCTCCATTTTGCTAACAGGGCAGAAACCTAGAGATATCTTCCAAAACCATTCATCTAGTAAATTGTTGCATTGGGATTTAAATCAGAATTTGAGTGATTGAAAAACCCTTTCCTGTACCACTAAGCCACTCTTTTTCTATTACAGTTTTAGTTTAAATATTCATATTTTATCATTGTTTGAGATTGGAAGTCCAGATATGGCTTATGTTTAACTCTCTGGTGAAGAAAATTACTTTACTAAATTTTCCAATTAACCTGACTCTCCTAGAAAACTTTAAAATTTGACTTATTTAAAAAATATCATATGGGGCGCTGGGTAGCTCAGTCAATTAAAGTGTCTGACTTTTGATTTCTGCTCAGATCGTGAACTCAGGGTCATGGGATCAAGCTCTGTGTCAGGCCCTGAGTGCTAATGGAGCCTGCTTCTCTTTCTCTCTCCTTCTACATCAGCCCCTCCTTCCACTTGCATGCACATGCATTGCTGTCTCTCACATAAATAAATGCTTTGATATATGGATTTTTAATTCATTCCTCTAGGCCATTCCCAGAATTACTCTGGAAAAGATGGTTTCCTTTTTTTAAATTGAGGTATAACTGACATATGATGTATTCGTTTCAGGTGTACAACATAATGATTTGATACTTTTATACATTGCAAAATGATCACCACAATAAATGTAGTTTGCATCTATCACCATAGTTACAGATTTTTTTCTTGTGATGACAGTGTTTAAGATCTACTCTCTTAGCAACGTTCTTATATTGGAGTACAGAATTATTAAATATTATTGTCACCATGCTATACAGTACATCCCCATGACTTACTTGTTTTATAACTGGAAGCTTGTACCTTTGCTCCTTTCACCTGTTTCGCTTACCTCCTACTTCCTACCTCTGGCCACCATTAGTCTGCTCTCTGTATCTATGAGCTTGTGAATTTTTAAATTTTGTTTATGTTTTCTTTCAAGAGTTCACATAGTGAGATCATATGGTATTTGTCTTTGATTTATTTCACTTAACATGCCTTCAGGTTCCAAGGTGGCCTTAATATAGTGTTTATTGACACTCCCTAATACATTGATATGCACAGGCCTGTAGATATACATGTCATCTAATAAAATGCAGACTGTTCTAACCTTTTCTTGGTAATGTTATTTTTCAGAAGGAGAACTTGAAGCAGAGTGGTTGCAAGATGTGGGTTTATCAACCCTGATCTCAGGTGATGAAGAGGAGGATGGCAAAGCCTTGCTCTCTACGCTAACTCGAACCCAAGCAGCTGCTGTGAAAAAGAGATACAATACTTACACTCAAACCATGAGAAAAAAGAACAAGCAGTCTGTTCGGGATGTCAGAGACATCTTTGGAGTCTGTGAATCTTCTGTAAGTAATGAAATGGCTCAAAATTTTGGCTTGGTCAGGGGTGAGAGGGAGAACATGAAAAAATCTTAGAAAAAGCTGGTCGTCCTGTCTCTTTTCGGGAAAACTAAAGCAGACAGCAGAGTGTAAAATTTTATAAATTTGAAACTTAAGATGTGATTCCTTATCTCCCCTGTAGCAGTCTCCTTCAACATTAAGTTTATCCCCTTCTTTGTTGAGTAGAGAACAACTTATTTGGTAATGGAACAAATCTTTATGGCTGGGATACAAAGAGACTTTACTTAATCAATCTAGCACTGGATGGAAATTCTATGGACAGGCAAAGGACTCCCAGAGAAGTGGGTCCAAAGTATTTTAAGCAAGTAGTGAAAAGTGAAAGATACCAGCATTAATTAAAGTGAGCAAGAGAATGATTCAGAAAACCATAAGGAAAGCATCACATGTTTTCTGTGAAATGACTGGTTGAAATTCCAGCTCACCCTTGCAATTCTGTGATCACAGTTTTACTTCTAAGGCTCTTAGTTATGTTCTCCTATTGCTCTGTTTTACTACTAGCTCTGCTTATTTTTCCTTCACTAGTTGTGTCATTGAAATCATTGAAATCAATAATTGCATCTGTGAGGCAACCAATATTACTGGATACATTCACTGTGTAAGATCCTATATTAGGTTCTATGCAGATAGAATTCTTGGAACTTTGGGGGGATATATAGGAAAAAAGAAAAAGAAACTTGATATTATGCTGTAGTCACAGTTGCCTGGGACAAATTAGTTAATGACTCTGATTTATGTTTTTTACTATTTAATGTGATATCAATAATGACATAAATTAAAATTTCAAGGATATTGAGTAACATGCTTGGTTGAAGGCACCCTCCAATTTGAGTTACTTTAGGATATCTGTAAGTCATATCTTGTCTTAGATACATGAATCAACCTGGGTACTTGCTAGAGTAGCCCATGTTAGCAAGTTGACCACTGTGATTTTGCTAATAATGTCCTAGAATAGCACTGTCCTTTAGAGCTTTCTTTTTTTTTTTAAAGATTTTATTTATTTGACAGAGAGAAATACAGCCAGAGAGGGAACACAAGCAGGGGGAGTGAGAGAGGGAGAAGCCGAGCAGGGAGCCCGATGTGGGACTCGATCCCGGGTCTCCGGGATCATGACCTGAGCCGAAGGCAGTCACTTAACCAATTGAGCCACCCAGGCGCCCCTATACCCTTTAGAGCTTTCGAGTGATAGAAATGATGTCTGTGCTTTCCAAAGAGACAGCTAGTATGTGTCCAATATGTAGCTAGTGTGAATAAGGAACTGAAATTTTAATTTTATTTAATCTTAATTGATTTAAATCTATATTACCACATATGGCTTGTAGCTAATGTACTGAGCAGTACAATTCTAGAACCTTCCATTTAACAAAATTATATACCTGAGGCAGTGCATTTTTAGTCTGTGCTGTTTCAGTTTTCTTCCTAGTTGAAACCTGTATCTTTGTGGAAGGCAAGATTTCTGTAGCTGTAGTTGAGTAAAAGTGACACCCACAACTTGAAGTAAGGGCTTCAGCTATGTGAGTCTTGGCCAAGATGCCTATCAAAGAAAAGTTTTATCCTGCTGATGTAAATTCCCTGGGTCATTTCATGTTTATCTCCCAGATTGTTTCACGAGATTCCTAAGAACTTGGTTTCCATGCTTCCTTTCCCATTTCTGTTTCCAGTTAATTCAGGCTAAGATTTTTGCTCTTCCCTAGCAAACTGCAAAATAGGAGAGTATCTGTAGTTTCTCCAAATCCTGCAGGTACTCAAGGAGATGCATACAGTGCCTCTTTAGGTTTCCTAAAACTTTGGGCTTCTTGTCACATAGAAACAGTGTTCATCCTTCTTCTACTTAGACCCGCAAGGAAAATATAAAGTGTGTACTTACTCATTGGGGCTTTAAGTGTAAAAATAAATAAAGGGTATCTTACTTTTCCATAATATGCAGGTGTAGGAAACTGGGTTTAACTCTAACAAAGGCAGAGAGAGGACCACATTTGCGGTGGGCAAGGGGAATGGCCCTGGGCACTCTTCCTGCCCATCTTCCTCTTCCCTCTTCCACTCTTTCTGCTGAGGCCCCATTCCAGAGTGAGAAGAGAATCGGTGTACAGCAGGGAGAGTGGTTGTGGGTGCGGGGAAGTCATATATTCCAGGGAGTAGAGGTCTTGCACTATACCAAGAAGTGTAGTATCTGAAAGTCAGTGAAAGCCTTGCGAGTTCAAAATTCAGATTGTTCTTCACCAAAAATGTAAAAACCCACATAAAGTCAGCCTTTAAAACAATATGGTAGGGCTTTCTAGGGAAGATGGCAAAAAAGTAGGGGACCCTCATTTCATCTGGTCCCAGGAATTCAGCTAGAATAGCTCTCAAATCATTCTGAATCCCTCTGAATTCAACCTGAGATCTAAGAAAACAATTACTGAAATCCTACAAATAGAAAAGTGACCGTTTTTTGCAAGGTAGGATGTGCAGAGGTATGAATCTGAGGGGATATATCATAAAATAAACTGCAGTGGGGAGGGAGCCTTCATAAGCCAGCTACTGGAAAGTGATATATCTGCAGAGTTTAAAATCAGAACTTTTAGACATCTTCTCCAGTGAGGGAAGTCCCTGCCTGAAAAGTGCTCAGGTGGCAAAGCAGGGTAGAATCTTAGGTGGGAGAGCATGGTCTCAGGATCTTCAGGGTCACAGAAGGAATGGGGGTGCCTGGTGCAGCAGAGTTCCCAAGCACTAGAGCAGAGAAGCCAGATACAATCAGCGAGCCTTGGAATGGGATCTCAGCTAGCTGTTGCCATAAACCAGGAACCATGACACAATCCTTTGACTGCTCTGTGAGATGGGGCCATAAGTAACAACCACTCCAACATGCTCCTTCTTCCCCAGGAGAGATAGCAGGGGTTCTCACAGGATCAGGCAACCAATCCCCAAGCGGGGACCCAGCGAGTCAGGAGGCCATGTTGAGACCCACAACCCCGGGAGGAATGGTGCTCAGGAGTCTGCAGAGTTTAGCACACACAGAAGGGATTGACTGCTTTTCCCTGAGGGTACACTCAAGAGTGGGGGCAGCGGTTGTTCAGCAGATCAGGACGCTGCCATTTTTACTTTTTTGCTTATTCTCTGAAGCGGTGCAAAAATCCTTCAAGGAACAAAAATCACAGAGAGCAACCCTAAGCAACTTACACTGAGCCCGGCTGCCTGGCAAGAGGTGGTACAATTCCACCCAGGCACCTGAGAATCTGTGTAACAGGCCCCTCCCCCAGAAGTTCAGCAGGAGCATCAGGCAAATACCAAGTTTATGGATCACACAGAACTGAAAAACTCCTGCAAGAGGGGAAAATAGTACATAGCATTCAGTGTTTTTTTCTCGACTCATTTGTATTCACTTTAAAATTTTCTTTTTCTTTTCTTTTTTCCTTTCAACTAGATTCTTATTTCATTGACTCTTTCTTTGTTTTTAAGGCTTTAAAAAATTTTTATTTTTACATTTACATTTTACAGATATATCTTCATTTGGGGGTTCATTTCACTGTATTCACTTTTATTTTTGTATATATGTAAGTTTTTCTTTCTTTATAATTTTGGGATTTAGTGTCTTCTAACAAACAGACCAAAATACACCCATGATCAAGTGAATTACTCTGTTTTGTCCACCTGTAAGATTATATGCTCTCTTTTTTTCCTTTTATTTCCTCTTCTTGTTTTCTGACCTCTTCAGATTTGTCTAGTGTATATTTCATTGGTGTCATGGTTGATATCTTTTATTTTGTTCTCTTGTTCATCTCTTCTCTGGACAAAATGACTAGAGGGAGAAATTTACAACAAAAGGAAGAACCAGAGGTAATACTCTGCCCCAGATCTAACCAATATGGATATAAGAAAGTGTCACACCCAGAATTCAGAATAATGATGATAAATTAACCAGCCTAGGGGCACCTGGGTGGCTCAGTTGATTAAGCCTCTGCCTTCGGGCTCAGGTCATGATCTCAGGGTCCTGGGATCGAGGCCCGCATCGGGCTCTCTGCTCAGAAGCAGGGAGCCTGCTTCTTCCTCTCTCTCTGCCTGCTTCTCTGCCTACTTGTGATCTCTCTCTCTCTGTCAAATAAACAAATAAAATCTTTTAAAAAAAATTAACCAGCTAGGCTTGAAAAAAGCATAAAAGACACTAAAGAATCTCTTACTGCAGAAATAAAATCTAATCAGACCAAAATAAGAAATGCTTTAAACTGAGATGTAGTCTATGATGGATGCTTTAATAGCTAGGGGAACTGAGGCAGAAGAGTCAGTGATATAGAAGACAAAATGATGGAAAGGAAGGAAGCCGAGGAAAAGAGAGAAAAACAACTATGGACCATGAGGGGAGGCTTCAAATAATTAGTGATTCCATAAAGCAAAACAATAGTAGAATTATTAGAGTTGCAGAGGAAGAAAAAGTGGGTGTATAGAAGGTATCTTTGAGCAAATCATAGTTGAGGACTTCCCTAATCTGGGGAAAGAAACAAGCATTCAAGTCCAGGAAGCAAAGGGACTCTCCCTTCAAAATCAATAAAAATAGTGAACACTCTGACATATAATAGGGAAGCTTCCACATTTCAGAAATAAAGAGAAAAATCCTGAAAGCAGCTTGAGACAAGAAGTCCTTAATGTACGAGGATAGGAACATTAGACTGGCAGAAGACCTATCCACAGAGACCAGGCAGGCCAGAAAGGGCTGGCACGATACATTCAGGGGTACTAAATTTAAAAAGCATGCAGCCAAGAGAACTTCATTCAGGAGGCTGTCATTCAGAATGAAAGGAGGGATAAAGAGCTTCCAGGACAAACAGAAACTAAAAGGGGCTCCTGGATGGCTCAGTCAGCTAAGCATCTGCCTTTGGCTAAGGTCATGATCCCAGAGAATACCAATAAGATTGAGCCCCGCATTGGCCTCCCTGCTCAGTGGGGTGTCTGCTTTTCCCTCCCCCTGTGCTCGTTGCCCCCCTCCTTGTGTACACTCTTTGTCAAATAAATAAACAAAGGAATAGATAAAATTAAAAAAAAAAAAAAAAACCAAAACCCAGAAACTAAAAGAATTTGAGAGCACTAAACCAGCCCTGCAAGAAATATTAAAGGGGATCCTGTAAGCAAAGAGAGAGTTCAAAAGTAACATAGACCAAAAGAACCAGACAGTCCACTGAAACAGGGACTTTACAGGTAATACAGTGGCACCAAATCCATATCTTTCAGTAGTTAGTCTGAATATAAATGGGCTAAATTCTCTAATGAAAACCTCTGAAGGAGTATCAGATCAGATGAAATAGGAACACCCATCAATATGCTGTCTATAAGAGATTCATTTTAGACCCAAGACACCTCCAGATTGAAAGTGAGGGAGTGGAGAATGATTTATCATTCTCATGGACATCAGAAGAAAATTAGGGGCTGCCTGGGTGGGCCAGTCAGTTAAGCAGCTGCCCTTGGCTCCGATCATGATCCCAAGGTTCTAGGATTGAGGCCCATGTCTGACTCTCTGCTCAGTGGGCTTCTCCCTCTTCTCCTTCCTGCTTGTTCTCTCTCTCTGTCTCTCCCTCCCTCTCAGAAATGGATGCATTCCTAGAAACATAAACTACCAAAACTGGAACAGGAAGAAATAGAAAACTTGTGACAAGTGCCAGTCTTCAAGCTATATTACAAGCCTGTAATCATCAAAACAGTATGGTGCTGGCACAAAAACAGACACACAGATCAATGGAACAGAATAGAAAGCCCAGAAACGGCCCCACACCTCTATGGTCAACTAATCTTTGACAAAGCAGGAAAGAATATCCAATGATAAAAAGACAGCCTCTTCAACAAATGGTGTTGGGAAGATTGGACAGCCACATGCAGAAGAATGAAACTGGACCATTTCCTTATACCACACAAAAATAGACTCAAAATAGATGAAAGTCCTAAATGTGAGACAGGAATCCATCAAAATCTTTGAGGAGAACACAGGCAACAACCTCTTCAAACTCAGCCACAGCAACTTCCTCCTAGACACATCATCAAATGGAAACAAGGGCAAACATGAACTATTGGGACGTCATCAAGATAAAAAGCTTCTGCACAGCAAAAGAAACAGTCAACAAAACCAAAAGACAACCAATAGAATGGGAGAAAATATTTGGAAATGACATATCAGATAAAAGGCTAGTATCTAATATCCATAAAGAATTTATCAAACTTGGGGTGCCTGGGTGGCTCAGTTGGTTAAGTGACTGCCTTCGGCTCAGGTCATGATCCTGGAGACCCGGGATTGAGCCCCACATCGGACTGCCTGCTCGGCGGGAAGCCTGCTTCTCCCTCTCTCACTCCCCCTGCTTGTGTTCCCTCTCTGGCTGTGTTTCTCTCTGTCAAATAAAATAAAATTAAAAAAAAAAAAGAATTTATCAAACTCAACCTTCAAAAAACAAATAGTCCAGTTGAGAAATGGGCAGAAGACATGAACAGACATTTCTCCAAAGAAGACATCCAAATGGCCAGCAGACATGAAAAAATGTTCCACATCACTTGGCATCAGGGAAATACAAATAAAAATCACATTGAATACCACCTCACACTAGTCAGAATGGCCAAAAATAATAAGCCAAGAAACAAATGTTTGTGACAATGTGGAGGAAAGGGAACCCTCTTACACTGGTGGTAGGAATGCAAACTATTGTAGCCACTCTGGAAAACACTATTGTAGCTCTTCAAAAACATGAAAATAGAGCTACCCTACGACCCAGCAATTGCACTACTAGGTATTTACCCCAAAGATGTAAATGTTGGAATCCAAAGGGGCACTTATACTCCAGTATTTATAGCACCGTTGTCCACAGTAGTCAAACTGTGTAAAGAGCCTAGATGTCCATCAGCAGATGAATGGGTAAAGATGTGGTATATATGTACAATGGAATATTACTCAGCCATCAGACAGGATGAATACTTACCATTTACATCAGCGTGGTTTGAACTGGAGGGTATTATGATGAGCAAAATAAGTCAGAGAAAAACATTTATCATATGCTTTCACTCATATGTGGAATATAAGAAACAGTGTAGAGGATCATAGGGGAAGAGAGGGAAAACAATGGGAAGTCATCAGAGAGGGAGAAAAACCATGAGGGCCTCTTAATTGTAGGAAACAAATTGAGGGTTGGTGGAGGGGAGGTAGACAGGGGGAATGGGACAACTGGGTGATTGTCTTTAAGGAGGGTCATGCTGTGGGGATGCCCAGATGGCTCAGTCACTAAGCATCTGCCTTCGTCTCAGGTCATGATCCCGGAGTCTGGGGATCAAGCCCCGTATTGAGCTCGCTAATAGGTGGGAAGCCTGCTTCTCCCTTTCTCATTCCCCCTGCTTGTGTCCCCTCTCTAGCTGTTTTTCTCCCTATCAAATAAATAAAATCTTTTTTTTTTTTTAAAGAAAAAGGGTCACGATGTGATGAACACTGACTGTTAAATGCAACTGATGAATTACTTACTTAATTGTACATCTGAAACTAATGATCTGCTCTATGTTGGCTAATTGAATTTAAATTAAAAAAGATGGTATATATACCATATATCAGGCCTGGTAGATATCTTCACAGATTTTTCTTCCTAAAAAATTCACCATCTGTTTCTGCAAGTGGACCTGGAAGATTCTTAGAAACATACATAAACTTTTAAGTTTCCTATCTGCATTTGATAACATAAATACCAATTCCTGTATCCCTCCTTCTCTTGCCCAAAGTACCATCTTTCCTGGTCTGTCTTTTTGTTTGTTTCTGTCCTCCTTCACTTCCTCCTTCCTTCTGTGTGTGTGTGTGTGTGTGTGTGTGTGTGTGTGTGTGTGTGTGTGTGTGTGTATTTGTGTGTTTCTCTGTTTCCCCTATTCTCCACCCTCTCCTTCTTTATTTCTTTCTTTGTCATCATTTACATACAATAATAGAACAGTCACCTAAAGTTTCCATTTCACTTTCTTAATGCAGATTTAATGTCATGAGTTTCATGAGGTAAGTTTACATTAATCTTAGACATACAAATCTGATCCAGTGTACTTACCTAGTGAAGATATAAATTCAGTAATTTAAAAGATAAAAAGGTAGGTTATGCAAGTATTTTTCTTAATTTTTTACACATTGAATCCTATGCTTGGAATAACCTCTAGAATTTTTGGAGAAACTTGTCTATTGCCTTCTCTTATACACTGTTGACTGTGGGGAAGCATAGTATCTCTGCTGACCTAATTTTTATATATCAGTGTGGAAGCCCTTTGAACCTTATGTTTATTGTTGGAGCCTTGCATTTTTTCCAGTTTTACCTTTTTACAACCTCCATCCTAGTTCCTGCTATGAGCTCCTTCAATATGAGCACTCAGTCATTTTTTTGGTTCTATATATTGTCTTCTAACATTTAAAACCAGTACTTACTCCTTCCTTTTTCTCCCTTATCTCCTGAAACTCCTGTTAGATGACTGTTGTATTGTTTGAATTCAGCCTCATTCTCTCTTAAATGTTCCTCTTCCAAGCTTTATTTTTGCGTATGTTTATTCTGCATTCTTGCCTACCCTTTCACCTTGTTTTCTTTTTATGACAACAATTTGGTCATGGTGGTATTGATACTTCAGACTTTAGTTAATTTTAAGAATTTTTTTAAAGATTTCATTTATTTATTTGAGAGAGAGCAAGTATAAGCGAGAAGGAGAAGGAGACTCCCCACTGAGCAGGGAGCCTGGTGCAGGACTGTATCCCAGGACCTTCGGATCATGACCTGAGCCGAAGACAGAGGCTTAACTGATTGAGCCACCCAGTTGCCCTAATTTTAAGAAATTTTAACAGTCATACTGTTAATTTCCTGAAGCCTCTACTTTCCCTCGACTTCCTCTCTATCTTAGTGGTCTATTCTTTTTTCAGACTCCGAAGATATTAAATTAAACCTTAAATTCCAAGGTGGTCTTCATTTCCTTGAATTACTGTTTTCCTCAGGGTCCTCTGTTTATTTTTGACATCATTACATTAATATTATTCATTTGATTTTGATCTTTGGGCGTTGATTCCCGTTTTTTAATGGAAGACTACGTTGAGTCATTGATTGATAAGTACAGGTAAAGACTATATATTTCCTATGTAGTCATGTGAACTTATTTTCTCTCCAATACTCTTATAGTGGATGCAATCTGAGCCTGTGTGTGTGGTAAAGTGTGTCAGTCAGCTGTCACACTTCACTTTAAGACAAACAACTATGGTATCAATTCCAATGTAATGATAATCCTAAAGAACTGTAATTTATTTGTTTTTCAAGCAAATATAACTTTCCTTTTTATACTTCTCTGTCTATATTCTTTTAGAAGGCTCCAGTGAAGGAAAATTTTATTTTTGTCCAGGACCACTACACCAGGACAGCACCTCTTCTGTTCCCCAAGGCTGGTGCTCAGTTTGTCAACAAGATGCCACTTGTTGGTTTTTATTCTAGAATCCCATTTAGCTGCTGCCTGCTGTTCAGTGTTAGAGGGAGGGATGGTTTCCTGGACTCTTGGTTGAACATTCTTAGGTTACTTTGTTCATTGTCTACTGAATTGGGGATGCCTTACTGTTCTTTTTATTCTCATGCTGGAAATGCGCTTTTTCTAGATCAGAATTTACTTCTACACATTTTTCTTTGTCGTTTTTTTCAAGCTGAGGTTTTCCTCTGCCCTTATCAAACCATTCTTGCTTGCTTTTTATCTTCCAGGAACATCCAACAATTTCTGTTCTTTTAATGGAAATGTTTAGTGGTTTCTAGATCTACTCTTTGAAAAAGGTATCTCTTTTGACACTGAGTGATTTGTGGAGGGAGGAGAAAGTAGTATGTGCATTTGCTGTCTTGATCCAGTTTTCCTATGCTGATTCTTCAGTAATATTTGTTTCTTCCAAAAAATGTGTTTTTCCTTATTATTATAAAGGAGTACATAATCTTTACTGGAAACTTAGAAAATATGAACAAGCAAGGTAAAAAAATGACTGCTTCATAGGCCCAAATAAATTTTTATAATTTAATTAAATATCCAATAAATATAATTTTCAGTGGAATCCTAGCTTAAAGGAATAGAATATTTAACCCTTGTGTTAGTAGAGCTATTATACACTAAATCACAAACACTGAGTCAACCTCTGGATACATAATATAGTCTACATTACTATTCATCATGAGCAGAATATCAGTGCCCAAGTACATTTATTTCTAATATATAGAAGATGTGAAGCAAATGTACCTTTCAGTAACACATTTAATTGAGCAAAATAGCCGATCTAATTTATTCCCAATTTCGTAATTGATAAATAAATAGTCAAAGGTGGGACCAACATAACTGACTACATAAATATAGTCATGTACCCTGAATTAATTTTCATTTAGTAAATTAGAGAGAAAATGCATGTGCTCGCACTAGCAGGGGAGGAAGGGGTAGAGAGTAAGGGAGAGAGATTTTTTTTTTTATTAGTTTCATAGGTAAAATTTAGTGATTCATCATTTGCATATAATACCCAGTGTTCATTATGTCAAGTGTCATCCTCAGTGTCCCTCACCCAATTATCCCTTCTCGCCTACAACCCTCCAACTCTCCACCTCTCCTCCAGCTTCCCAAGGGAGAGAGAATCTTAAGCAAGCTCCAAGCCCAGTGTAGAATCCAATGTGGGACTCGCTCTCATCACCTTGAGATGATGACCTGAGCCAAAAGCAAGAGTCTGATACTTAATTGACTGAGCCACCCAGGAGCCTACTACACACCCTCTTTTAAAAAACATGATTATATTACCTATATACACATTTCATTTCATGTAACAGAACACCCAAGAAATTGTGAGTTACAAATATGGATTTTTTTACTCTCTGTTTAGAAAGAAAGTGAAGGTAGGTGTTCCTTGCTTTAGCATGGATCCATCTTCCTTCTATCTTTTTTTTTTTTGTCATTCATATGCAACCTTCATCCTTTTATTTATAATTAGTTGGGCCACTCCTAGCACTATATTCATATTCCTGATTGTTCCTGGAACTTGCACCAACTTATTTTTTGCTGACCTTAGTTTCCTAGAAATCTTACTCTGTAGAATTCCATTTACCATTCATTGCTCAGAAATGGTGATCATCCTTAGCTGCAAGAGAGCCTAAGAAATTGACTTTTTGTTGTTGTTGTTGTGTTTTGTTGTGTTCTGTTTTGTTGTTTTAGTTGAACACAAAAGTCCCAGGGGGCAAAAAAAAAATCGGGATTCTTTTAAGGAAGACTAGTGATTGGGTTTCCGGTGAACAATTAGCAGTATTCTCCACAGAGTCCAGTGTCTATCACCATTCCCTGAATGCAGCGGGCCCTTAGTATTGGCAGATGAATGGCTACATGCAGTGATTGGATCTATGAATCTCCACATATCTATGTCAATGTACATATACGTGCAGAGTACATACTTAAATGCACAATTACTCTGTGGAGAATATGCCTGAATAAACATACACTTTCATTTTTCTCAGTAGCCAGATGATTTTTGTTGTGTCTCAGCTCCTCTTTTGTATGTGGCCTTGGATGAAGAAGGATATCAGCCATTCCTTGCAGAAATGGTCAACTGGTAAGGGAACTTAAGAGTAAGGAGAGTGGGAAAAGTAATTATTTCAAGGCAGTCCGGAAAACTTGAGCAAAGGCTACGTGCCTTGTAAGAAAGAAGGAAACAGAGACTCTGAAACTCAGGAATGAATAATTAGTTAAATCCACAAATAACTATGTGGCTTGTCTGCACTTACAGCAACAAAACCACAGCTGCAGTTCCAGCCCCAGCCAGAAGTCAAGATGTAGGGGACATCATCAGCTATACTTTTGTTCTTTTTGCTGAACATGTTTTGGAGAGTTTTATGCTACTCTCCATGTATCTTTCAATATTGATTTAATTCTCAATAGAAGAAATACTTTGACATTTCATGTAAATATTTTATGAGGGGGCAGCACAGTAGCATCTTAAATGTGTAACAGTAAGTGGGGAAAAGTGCACTGTCTAGTGCAGACGGTAAACACATTTCAGTAGAGCCCGCTTTGTCTATTTTAGTACAGATATTCAAAGAGTGTTAATCTGAGTTTATAACTGCCAATGACAAGATATCAGTAGAAATGTTTTTTGTGTGTGAGATGAATCCCATGTCATGATCTATACCACTTGGCATAAGGCCTGCGTCCTCTTACTAAAGTGCTGCACCAGGAGTAGTGGCATAGAAGGACATGGGTTTACTGACATCTGCCTCCACTTGGACTCATGACAGCAGAAAATTTACGGTGAGAGACTTTCCTCTGTTATGACTCATATATTTCCTTCTCTTGAGCTCTACTTTTTTTTCTCCTTCTTAGCAGAGGAAGAGGGATTCTTTAGATGTTCTAAGAATAACCCTTGTACCATCCTTCATCTGATGAATAATGATAATGATCTTAGTTTCTATATAGCTTATTTTCATCTTACATTTATTGTATGTGGGACATTGTATCTGGTTCTTAAAAAATTGTTCCAGTACCGGCTAGTCAACTAGTTGGTTCCTTCTAAATTCTGCTTAAGGATTTAGATGTTTCCAGTTAGTCCTCTGGCTGCTCTTCTATTGCCTGAGGGTTTGTCAAGTTCTGGAGGTGGAATGTGGTCAGCTGGGGCTCTGAGCAATCCTATTTTGCAGATTTTGTCACTAGTTTTTTTTCTTTTTCTTTTTTCCTAATTTCATTATTTTCTTATAAGAGTATTAATTCCATTTAGTTAGAAATCTACTTTTTCTATTGAGTTAGCAGTAAGTATCCTTGATTTTAGATTGTTTCTGTATTGTAGGGAGTCTTACACACCTTACTTCCAACCAGAACTCTTGATCCCCTCTGTCTGCCCTTTACTCCTTCAGACCAGCCAAAGGAGGGACATGCAGAGTAGATACTTGTCTTTTCAAATAGTGAATTTCTATCAGCCTTTTTCTAGCTGTCTCTGTCTCCTATTTTGATCATCTCCTCATCATCCTCAGCAACAGACAGACAAGATCAACAACAGTTTATTCTCCCAAGTTATCACAGCCTAGTGGAAGAGGACACCACACTTGGGGACAGGGGTGGTAAGAGGCAGGCTTTGTAGAATCAAGGGAGTGAGGTCCCCCTTTGTTCCCATGGGAGGATGTAATTGGCTTGTTTGAATAATTCCACCTGCTAACAGGGACCTGAAACCCATTACTCAAGGCTAAGCAGGAATTGTATCTCATCCCCCGGATAAGGAACATTTTTCTAGGGGACCTTACATGAGGGACCAGAGTAGGAGGGGAGCTTGTAGTTAAACCACTTACGGTCCTTCCACTTTTACCAGATGTCAAGGGAGCACAGAGAGTGAGCTTTATTTGAAGTCTTATATGCCACACCCCACACACCC
Organism: Spilogale gracilis; assembly: GCA_004023965.1. Classification (NCBI taxonomy): domain Eukaryota; kingdom Metazoa; phylum Chordata; class Mammalia; order Carnivora; family Mephitidae; genus Spilogale; species Spilogale gracilis. Next base: position 86,059 of record PITA01005204.1, on the reverse strand, counting down.
ACGCTGGCCATGGACTCCCATGATTAGTCTACGCTTCTTTTTTTTTCTTTTCCCTTTTATCGCTATTCCATGTATTTCAATTCATCGAAGCTCTTATCATTTTTAAAGATGAATAAAGGGGCAAGTGTGGTATCAAACACATAAAGAAATCTTGTAATGAGATGGAAGAGGACATTAAAGTTTTGTTCCAGCCCTACCCTTGAACTACTGACCAGTTTCTAGAATGAGAAAGCGAGTACTGTTCTTTCTCCTAGGAGGATGGTGAGGGCTAACATAGTAGACTAACTACAGAGAATAATACAAATATTAATTTGCATAATCATATATATTACAAAATGTTACATCTTCTTAGCAGATTGCACCTTTTATCCTTTGAGCAAATCTGGCAAGAAATATCTGTGGATACTAAATTTTCATATCCAAAAAGCTTAAATCCTAAACTGGAGAGTATCAAAGTGCTAGGCCCTATATTAATTTTTTTCAGAGATTTGTAAATATTAATCTGTTTGCATTTTCATACAGTGCTAATGTTGAGAAGTCTGATGACTCTCAAAATCTTACTCCTTTGTTTCCTTTTCTCATTTTTTTTATTTCTGGAAGCCTTTTACATTTGTGTTTGGTGTTGGAGACCTAAACTGTTATCGGGATATGACATCTTTTTTTTAATTTATTTTTTATTTTTATTTTTAAAAAAGATTTATTTATTCGAGAGAGAGAGCTCATATCCATGTGTTTGTCAGAGGGTTGTGGGGATGGGCAAAGGGATACAGAAACCCAAGCAGACTCCCAGGTGAGTGAAGAGCCCTCCACGCAGGACTCACTCTTAACGACCCTGAGATCATGACCCTGATATCACGACCCGAGCAGAAATCAAGAGTTGGATGCTCAACTGAGTGTACCATCCAGGTGCTCCTAACATCTTTTTTAAAAATCATAATCAGCACTTAACTTTTTGTTGCTGAAAAATGTTTCTTTTCTTTCAGTTCTGGCCATTCTCTTTCTATTATTTCTTTCGTTATTTTGTTTTCCCATTTTCCTGTCCTTCCTTTCATTATCTGTGTGTTAAACTCACATAGTTCTTAAATTGTATATTATATGTCCTTGTCTTTTTTCCTGTTTGTTCTGTATGTTAGTAGATTTTGTCTATATATTTTGTAGATTCCTAATTCTCATTTTTGCCCTGAGAAGCTATAATTTAGCCTTCTACTGACTTTTTAATTCAGTAGTCATACTGTTAATTGACAGGAACTCCTTTTTCACTGACTTCCCCTTTATTGTGACAGTTTGTCCTGATTTATGGTTGTATTATCTCTTCAGATCTTTCTAAAACTAAGTAATTTTAAGCCTTTTCCTTTCTCTTAGTACTTTTTCTCAGAATGTTTATGACTGTACTTTTTTAGAATGTTGATTTTTCGCCATGAGTGACTTATTCATTACATTGATTTTCTCCAGTGTTTAATGGTCCTGGGTGATTGATATATACTTATTGATGGGCTAGATTGACCCATTAGCGACTTAGGATGTGTTATTGCTGAGTGATTTCTCTGCCATGATATAGATATCTTCCCAAAGGATGCTTTATTGAATGAGAGGGCTGATTTTGAGTACTGTGTAAGTCAGTAAGATATGTGAACGGAAGTTAATTTAACTGCATGTATGGGTGAGTATCCATGCTCATGTGCACATGCATGTGTGTGCGCGCACGCATGCACACACACACACACACACACACCCCAAAGGGAAAGGGGTGAATGACTTCATTTCTTACGATCCACGACAAAAACTGATGTTTTCCTTTTATTCTCCCTTCCAGAACTTTCATGAACGTCCACAGTTACCTGATACTGAGATGTGTTTTGGTCTCCACCCTGGACAACTTGCTTTTTGTAGATTTATCCTTTCCTTGCCAGCAATGTTGATTTATGCTGTTCTTAGGCTAAGTTCTATACAATTATGAAATAAACTGTTTACTTCTTATTTCTCAGGAATTTCTAACAATGTCTCATCTGTTATTAGGACACCTTGTTGGTTTCCAGTGCCATTTGGAGATGTTCTTATAACAACACACACCTTTCTCTAATTCTGAGTGATTGGGAGCAGTGTACTCTCAGTCCTCTGTCCTGATTTGGTTTCTTGTACTGCCTCCTTATCATTGCTTCCACTTAGAAACAGATGTCTATTTTTCTTGCTAAAGTTAGAAAAGAAAGAAAAGCAAGATGAAAAACAGCTGTTTCTGAAGACTCATGTAGCAGTTTATGATTTCATTAATATCCAGTATATTTGGGAAAATGTTGCTTCAACCATGGAATAGAATAATTGTATCTTATTTTGGAGAATGCCATTATATCATAAATGCTGCTAAAAATCTTAGGGCATATGCACAAGACCTACAATTCTACCTCTCACAATCATAATAGTTTCCAAATACTTGCTGCATGATGAAAATCAGAGGTTTTACAATATTCAGTGAATGGGAATGAAACATTTGGTTTAGTCTTATGTGTTTGTGAGCTAGTCAGTCTAATGTAGTTCTAGTGTCTTGATTGAAAAAAACTAGAGTACTCTTGCTGATTTGTAAATCCTTACAAAAAATTCTAAGGTCGGTTTTAAAGTGGCATAGTTTAATCAGTAAGCTTCATGACCTGGACAATTAGAGACTTATTGTCCTTATAAAATAAGTCTGAGGCTGGTGTGGCTGATTTCCTAGCATGGATCTACCAAGTTTTTCATCTTTCCATTCTGCTCCACTTGGCCTATAAGTTAATATTTAAGGCTTATCGAGTGTATCTGGGCATCACAGACACTGGGTCCATGTGAAGAAGAAGCAGCATCAGCCAGTGGATTCTGTCCATTTTAACAAGAAAATATTAGCCTTCCTGGATGCTCTGTGAAGTAAGATTCTGCTGTATCACATTGGGCATGGCCATCACATGATCACACTTTAGTCTTTTTAGTTTAGACATAGCATCTTTGAAGCAGATCATGATATACATAAGTTAAAGAAGAAAAGAAAAGTGGATCTTGGAAGGTAATTAACAGTGTCTGCTTTTGAGGTCAACTTATGCTATAATACACAGCATGTATGAGGAGCAGTAGAATTGTGGACAAATTGGTGAATGCTGTTACCATTAGACAGGTGGTCATTAGCTCCATTTATCACCACATGGCTTCACCTTTCTAGAGTCTTATGTAATGTATAACTGAATAGACATTCATGTTGGGACAGAATGCCTGGTTAAAAATGACTTTCATTCTCCATTAGCCAGGTGATACCTGTGACAACCATACTGCTCATTTGGATGGAACTCAGGAGGAAAAAGAGCTGCCAGGAGTTAACAAAACGGGCGGTTCCTTGGTAAGTTACCGCAAGGTAACTGGGAGTAGGGATAAGCAAAGAAGTCCTTTTTTTTCAAGCCAGTCAGGCAAAACTTTAGAACAATGTACCATAATTAAGATGGCTGGAAAAAAGAAAAAGATGGCTGGGTAGCTACAGCTCTCAACATACCTATCTACCTTTACTCAATTTGCAGGAAAACATTAAACAGTAAATAAAGTCAAATTTAATAGTTAAATCTATAAGTAACTGCATGCTCTAGAAAAACAGATAAATACCCAGAAAACCAATGATTGTTGGCCTTTTCTGGGGCAGATTTATTTCCTTTACATTTTTTCTTTTATTTTAAAAAAATTCTTTTAAGAGTGTTCATTCCATTGAATTGTAGGTCCATCTGTTTGAGGAGAAGCATGTCTTCAGGTTTCTATTATTTGTCCAGTACAAGGTGAAGATCAAGCACCTTTCTTCTGACCCTACATGTAACCCCAGGTGTCCAGTGTGTCCCTGCCTCTCCTTTCTCCCTGCTTACCCCATCCCCACTTCTCCTCCCAGGCGACCCTGAGAAGGGAATCCTCAGACAAGCCTGAGGAGGAGGATTGAGCTTATATTTATTTCCAACCAGGAAAGGGAACTTCATTTGTGGTTTAGCCCAGAGCATTTTCTCACAGGTTTCTATGTGCACTTCTACTTTAAACTATCTTTTCTCTCTTTGGATAGAAGTTATGTAGTCTCTTTTCTTTTTTATTTTTCTGTCCTCATATCCCCCTCTCCTAACTTCCTCCCAGATAACAAAAGACAGAATGGTGAATCCCAATAGGTTCCCTCCTCCCTGCTGAGATGGGGTTGGAGAGAGTCTTTGTTTGAATGTGCATATAGTAAACCCAGGTGTGGTTACTCATACGTGGGGTTGTCTTTTCTCATAATTTGGACATGATAGTTGTCTTTTTAAAAACTTTTTCCATTTGCCTCCTTCATTAGTGCTGTTTTGATGGCCGGTGGGTTGGATTATAGAAAAGAGTTTGTTAGTCCTGGAATCTCTCTCTCTCTAAAAACCAGTGTGAATGTTGCTGGGAATCTTTTTTTTTTCCTGTTTTTAAGTAATGTTTTGTTCACTGTATTAGGTTTTAGGAAAGAGAGGTTTGATCATCTGACCTAACTTTCCCATTTAATCCCAGAATATAACCCCAATTGTTTACAGAAATAATATAAAATTTCTTTTGATACTAAAAATTATTCCCAATCTGTTCCCTGCCAATAGTTTAACCGTTAGTTCCCTTAATTTAAGCACACAAATACTTTACTTCTGAAAACAAATCGAGCTTTCTCTTTTAAGAATATACCTTGAGCTTTCCAGTGGTAGAAGTTTGTTTTTTTCTCACCTTTTAAAATGGGAAAAATATTTGAGTAGACACTTAACCAAAAAAGATGTGGTTGGCAAATAAACTCTTGAAAGGTGCTCAGTATCATTAGTGATTATGGAAATGCAAATAAAGCCACAGTGAGATATTTCCACATAACCTATAGAATGACTAAAATTGAAAAGACTGACCATATCAGCCGCTGCTAAGGGTGCAGAGCAGCTGACGCTCTCCTGCACTGCTGGTGGATGTGTAAAATTGCCCATCCACTTTGGAAAATAATGTGGCAGCTTAAAAATGTTACGCATATACCTACCGCAGACCCAGCTGTTCTACTCATACATAATATGTGTTTATACAAAGACTTACTCACAGATGTTTCTAGTACAATAGCCCAAAACTGGGAACAGTTTTTACCTACATATAAGTGGATGAACAAATTCTATAATATCCACATAACAGAATATCACCCAGCAATAAAATACAATGAACTATTGCTATGTACAACATAGATGGGTCTCAAAGTGGTTATTCCATATGAACGAAGCCATATCAAAAAGATTCAATTTGTGTAAAATTATGGAAAAGGTAACTAACCTATAGTGAAGGAGAGAAGATTGTGATTCCCTGGGGACCTGGGGATGAATGAGGAGAGGAAGGAAGGAGAGGTTAACAAAGGGATAGAAGAACATTTTTGTGGTGCCTGTTTTATACATTGTCTTGACTATGATGATGACTTCACAGGCCTACATATGTGTCAAAACAGTATCAAACTGTATATTTTACTCTTTAAATATCTGCAGTTAATTGTATGCCATAGCTCAATAAACCTTTAAAAGATCCAAATTACATCTTATGATTTTATTAACATCCAAAGTATTTATTTTCAAATAACCTACTTAAAATAAATAGTCTATTTATGTACTTTATGTGGTTGACCCTTGACTCTGAATCACAAATGCCACTGAATTTGGGCATTTACAAAAGTCCTACAATCCAGTCTAACATCATAACAAACCTCTATCAGTCACTTCTTGTATGGATAAAATGTGTAGTCCACATAAATGAATTAGTCATTTGAGGTGTTAGTCTATTCAAAAAGCAAGGTAGTTGGTCTAGTTTATTTCTAGTGTCTTAAGTGAAAATCAAATGGCTGCACACTTGCTATTGATAATTCACTGCAGAATACAATTATAGCATCTATTAAAAACAATGTCAGTTACGTCTGTGTTTGCTTCATGGAAAGGAAAATCTAAAGAACTTTGATTTAAACAAGGAGGAGTTTGTTTTAATCACAAAACAAGTAACTGATGGTGGTGGGTAGACCGTCACTGCAGTTCAATGCAGTGCCAGGCTTAGCATGAACTTCTGCCTTTTGCCTTTTATGCTGCCACCATAGCATTTAATCCTTATTCTTACAAGATGGTTAACAAACTCTGGATACCATGTTAGCGTTCCGATAGGAACTTGTGTCAACTGGATGACCCTTAGTATTAGAAAACCTTAGCTGTCCAAGGGCGCCTGGGTGGCTCAGTTGGTTGGGCGACTGCCTTTGGCTCAGGTCATGATCCCGGAGACCTGGTATCGAGTCTCACATCGGGCTCCGTGCTCAGCGGGAAGCCTGCTTCTCCCTCTCTCACTCCCCCTGGTTGTGTTCCCTCTCTGGCTGTGTTTCTCTCTGTCAAATAAATAAATTAAAAAAAATCTTTAGAAAAACTTAGCTGTCCTGGAAAACCTTTATGGTAGAAATTCTCTAATTGCTTATTGACTGACTATTGCACTCTTACGTTGTTTTTCTTTTCTTATTTTAGTTTCCTTAATCTCAATCCTTCATAAATGAGGTGTATTTTGTTTTGTTTTCCTGCCAATTTTTGAATTTTTGAATTTTTAGTTTATTGAGAATTTATTCCTGAAGTTCTGAACTTTCATGAGGATCTGCCCTTTATTTCGTTCATTTTGGTTCTGCTTGGCAAGTTCTTTATACCTGAGAACTGTTTTTTGTTTTGTTTTGTTTTTTCCCCCAACTCCAGTTGCTGGATGCTCTCTTCTGTTATGTCTTAAGTCATTTTTTTCCTCCCCATTTTCTGTGTTCCCACCCTTCTAGAACACATATTAGGTGGTTGTTGCTATGCTTGAATTGAATTTCTGTGTCTTCTTCCTTTTTATTTTCTTTAGAGTTGGGGAAGGAGGGAAAAGGAAGGTCAGAGGTGGAGAGAGAGAGAGAAAGAGAGAGAGAGAGATTGAGAGAGAGAATATGACCTGAGCTAAAATCAAGAGGTCAGATCCTTAACCAACTGAGCCACCCAGGCACACCTGAATTTCAGTTTCTCCTCCTCCTCCTTCTCCTCCTTCTTCATCCCCCACCTCCTTTTTAAAGATTTTATTTCTTTAAATGACAGAGAGAGACACACACACACAGTGAGAGAGAGAACACAAGCAGGGGGTAGGAGAGGGAGAAGCAGGCTTCCCGCCAAGCAGGGAGCCCTGTTCAGGCTCGATCCCAGGACCATAGGCTCATGATCTGAGCTGAAGACAGACACTTAACGACTGAGGTATCCAGGCACCCCTGAAATTCAGTATCTTCTAAATTTCCTCTATGTTAGTCTTTTTGCTCTGTTTGTACATCTTTATTTTCCAGATTAGTAGTTTTTTTTTCCCTTGGTCATGAATGCAGTTTTTTAGCTTATCTCATTCTTTTTCTAAATTTGAGTAAACAAATTTTCATTTCTCAAGAACAACTTTTTCCCCATTACTACAGCCATGGGTTCTTGGTTCATAGCCACAACAGCCCCTTAAATCATACTGAAGAGAAGCATTAAATTTTTTTAAGGAATCAACTTATTTTTATGTTTTTTTTTTACTCTGGCATAATTTATGAACAATAAGTACATGTATTTTAAGTGTGTAAATCAGTTAGTTCCAACATATGTTTTTACCTGTATAACCCAAGTCTTTCAAAACAGAACCTTTCCATCACAGCCAAAATATATCTGAAGCCCTCTGCTCCAAGCCCTTGCCCAAGCAAGCCCTGTCGTGATTTCTAACACCTTAGGTTTGTTTTAACTCTCATATACGTAGACCTATAAATACAAAATGCACTCTTGTGTCTGGCTTTTTTCACTCACAGTAACTTTTAGATTCATCCATTTGCTGTATGTGATAGAAGTTTGGTTCATTCATTACTACTGGTATTCCATTGCATAAATACACTACTGTTGGTGTACCTATTCACGTGATGGTGGACATTTGGATTGTTTCTAGTTTTGAGCACTTATGCCTAATGCCACCATAAACATTCATTTCATGTAAAGGACATGTATTGTCATTTCTCTTGAGTAAAGATGCAATGTAATTCAGATTGTTGGCAAACAAGCCACCCGCACACAGGTCATCACCCATAGCTTATAAACTCAGCAAAGAATAATTTAGTCAGTAAATTAAAAAAAAAAAACAACTAAATTTTAAAGGTATCTATAGGAAGAAACAACAAAAACTAATTTTGGGGTATGTATCCCAAGTAGAGGATGTTGTCAACTAAAGCTTGATCCTCAGGGATGGGCTCATACATAAAAATAACAGACTACCATGTAAATTTTTTTTCAATATTTTCAGTATCCACTAAGATATAAATATTTAGGTTTTTTTTCCAGTTATTTTTCAAATATAAGCACCTTGTGTGGGAAATGTCAGCTTTTGGACTGTGTAATAAGAAGTGACACAAATGGTGAAGTGTTGGCGAGTATGAGAACTGTCTGGTCAGGAAAGCGCACACCTCCTGTTGAGTGGCCGCAAGTGTTTCAGGTTTTAGGTTTTGCCTCTGCTGCAGAGAGAATGTCTGACTCGGAGTATGGATCCAGGGCTTTTTTCTCGTCCAGCTCCCCAGTCCCTCCCTCGTTCTGCTGTCCATTGAGAACATGGTCACAGAAGAAGTGAGATGATCCACCAGATACTCCATCCAAGGAAACATAGGTTAGAAAGTGTTCTACAAGGCAGAAGGTACCAGCAAACTCTCAGGTGGAACAATGCAGCTCTGTGGGCCCCTAAAATTCTCTATAGAATCATAGCACAGACTTTATTAATTTTTAATTAATGAGAAAATTGCTGTATATTTCGTTTGCACTTGAGTAGATCAGTTTCCCCATAGGCTAAAATTATCGATTGTGTCTTGTTCTAAGTGGGGTGTACTTAACTGTGAAGTGTGTAGAGGAGGCGGGTATGTCAGTAAACATTATCCACAGATGCCAAGACAATAACAAGGATGAAGAACCTAATTTATTACTTCCAGGCAAAACTGATTTCATTTCAATCTCCCCCCCATGTCAGTTGTTAGGCCCCCTGATTTTCTTCACTCTTAGACCTGTATACTCTTTGCTAGGATCCCACGCCCCAAGGCAGTTCATTTTATTTAGACTACATTTTGGAAGATTTTCCTGCATTATATTCAGAGGTTGTCTGTATATGTAAAGGGCTGGTCTACTTGGCTTCTATTTTGCAAACATTTTAAATTATTTACCTGGGATCTTTTCGTTCTCCTTGCATAATTCTGTTATTTTTCTTTGCCCTCTCTATAAGTTTTCTTTTATGCAAACTCTTAGGTAGAAGGTTTTATTTTACCAAACCAATTCTCTCTGCTTTTCATCTAGGAATTTCTGAGTTGGTCCGCTATGGAAGCTATCAAAAATGTCCGCCTTAAAAAATATGTTCTCTGCCATTTTTAGTGATGGGGGTGGGAAGGGAGTTAGGTAATTGTCAGTCTATCATCTTGACTGCTAGTCCACCATCTCACACTAATTTTTGTGTTTTATTTGTCCCTTAAAAAAAAAGGTTCTTAGGCGCCTCAGTGGCTCAGTCAGTTAAGTGGCCGATTCTTGATTTCAGCTCAGGTCATGTCTCAGGATCATGAAATCAAGCACAGCTTCGGGCTCCACGCTGGGTGTGCAGCCTCCTTCAGATTGTTTCTCTCTCTCTCCCACTGCCCCTCCACACACCTGAGTGCATGTGTTCTCTCCTTTTCTCTCTCAAAAAAGTTTCTTCATTTCATAAAGTAATGCCAACTGTCTTTAAGAAATATAGGGGCGCCTGGGTGGCTCAGTTGGTTGGGCAACTGCCTTCGGCTCAGGTCATGATCCCGGAGACCCGGGATCGAGCCCCACATCGGGCTCCCTGCTTGGCGGAAGGCCTGCTTCTCCCTCTCTCACTCCCCCTGCTTGTGTTTCCTCTCTGGCTGTGTTTCTCTCTGTCAAATAAATAAAATTTAAAAAAACAAAAACAAACAAAAAAAGAAATATAGAAAATGTGATCAAGCAAAGTGAGTGATAGGTTTTTTTGTTTTGTTTTGTTTTGTTTTTAGAGAAGGAGAGAGAGAGAAGTGGCAGGGGGGAAGTACAGGGGGAGAGGGAGAGAGAGAATCTCTGGCTCCGTGCCCAGTGCAGAGCCTGACGTGGGGCTCAGTCTAACAACCCTGAGATCATGACCTGAGCTGAAGTCAAGAGTCAGCCGCTTAACCAACCTCATGAGCCATTCAGGTGCCCCAGGTGACAGTTTTTAAAAAAACAAAACACTGTATATTTTCATAAGTATTGAATATATTCTATTTTGCAGTAAAGAAAAGAATATTTGTGTCTTAAATTTTAGTGAAACCATTGTCTACTGCAGCAAAAAAACTCTTATTTCTAACTTTATAAATGAAAAACATAACCTGGTACTGTGCTACTGAATTCTAGTCATTGCAAAAGATAATCATAGGGTGTGTTCAAAACTAATTAGACATGTTTTTGGCCATATGTAACGGAAGGATTGAAGTTGTTTTGGTTCACGTGGAGATTTGGTGCTCCAAGTCTGACAGGGCATTGCATGATACCTTAGCACAAACCCAGGTGGACTTGAACTTCCACCCCTGCTGTCCATTGCCATGGCCATCATCTTTATTCCCACAAGACACCTGGCAACGCTGGGCTGTCATCTACAGTGCTGTCATGAGTGCATATGAGCTGACCTGCTTCCTTTTGGTCAGGAAAGCCTTAGCTCCTCTAGAAGTACTCTTGCTAAAATTATACTTACCTCTCACTGACCACATTAGTCACATGATCACTCTCAGCTGCAAAGCAGCCTGGAAATGAAGTTCTTTGGTTTAACTCCCTGTAACCAAACCAAGACATTGTGAAGGAAAAGGGAGTTTGTGGCAGGCAATAGCGGTGTTGGCTACAGGGGCCAGTGTCTGTCCAGTGTCTGTGAAAGGGCTTGGCATTGAGATACTCATAGTGATACTCCCTGAAGGACTGGATGCAGCTGTCCCTGCCCAGGCGGTCACAACTTCATATTGTGTCACACATCTAAATAGATACACATAGTATAATACACAGGTTAGAAGTGTTTGCCTGAATAAAAATGGTACTTTTATTTCCCCATTTAGCCAGATGACGCTTCTCTCAACAATACCACCCTGTCAGATGGGTCCCAAGATGAAGAAGGGAGTTTTGCAGTTCCTAGGAGTGGCTCTGTGGTAAGTCATCACATGCCAAACAAATTGTGCATCGGGGCAAAGTTACCAGTTCAAGGCAAGAAGAAGCAGTTTCTTCAAAACAGATAAGGAAAACCTGAACTGAGATTGTGAAGAAACCACAGCTGCCAGGAGACCCATCAACATTTTAACAGTTAGGAAGTAGGAGACTCAAAACTGAGCAACAACTAGATCTCAGGTTGAAAGAGGACTCTATAAATTAATACCACTGTGAGCAGGAACCAGAGGATGTTCTTTGTTTGTATCAAACTGGGAGGAATCTGTTACCTTTGGTTCTCTAGGCTGAGTTCACACCAGTAATCTGGCCTGATTCTGTCATTTAACCCAGACATCCTTTTTCCCTGCAAGACAAATTAAAAAGCCTTCACCCTGATATTGAAGGTAGTGTTGTCTTAAATCTCAGGACTTACCCATATACATCCTTCACTCTAAACACATTCACTCACTTGGCCTTGAGTAATAGAACTTTACCATTCTTTTGATCAGAAAGTCTCATCATGTCCCTCGCCTTCCTAGAACCACAGTCCATCTCACTTGGTGTCTTTGTGCAGGTGCTCTGGGAGGGGTGATACAGTGGACCAGAAGTAGTGAGAGACCCTTTCAGTGTGGTAGTGATTATTCGATGGCAAGTTAATGGCAGGCAAGAGTACGTCAGTCAGGCAGATGGAGGGGGCACATTCACATGAACCTCTGGGCAGGAGTTTCTCATCTGTCGTCCAGTTGGAGACAAAAGATGCTTGATGTTCACATGCATAGTACACTCTCAGTAGATCCTGATTGTTCAGAAAGACAACACCATTAGCCCCAGGTGAAGGAGCCTTTCTATTGTGTTTTTAGATTTTTGGTTTTGAGGTTGCTTTTTACACAGTGATCTTATAAGAAGCTTTATTACACAGTGATCATATAAGAAGTGATCATATAAGAAGAAGGCTTATAAAAAGCACAACAGAATGTGAGTGACAATGAGTAACTTATCCGTAGCCCTATAGGTTATGGCACAGATGGGCTAGGCTTTACCCACAATGTCTGACCTACTAGATCTAAATTTGGCGGCTACTTTCCTATTTAAGACTGTGCATTGGAATGCAAATCAGTGAGGCTGTCTCTCTTTCAGAGATACTTTCCAGTGCACCCTACTTACTGATGGATGAAAACAGCCAGTCACTCACAAACTCTGATAGCTACTGAAGTGAGGAGTTACCTACAAGAGACGTTTCACAGTTGTGCCGTGCCCCTGTGACAGGGGACTCCTGCCCCAAGGCTTTTGCACAGGCTCCTGTGTATTGTGTCTCAGCTGGTGGTACTGGGCACCCAGGGCACCATCCCTACACATTTGCCTCCACTCTACCTACATGCTCCTCTCCATGTGCCCATCTCTGAGAACTATGGATTTTGTCTTGTAAATAGTTATAGAATATTTCTACTTCCCCTCTTTTCTTGTAACTACTTCCTTAGTACAGAAACAAATCATCTTCCTGTATTACTGAAGTAGCCCCCTATGTGATCACCCTGACTTCAGTGCATACCCCTTAAACTCATCCTTCCCACAGTGGCAAGCCATTGATGTAAATATGCAAGCCTTGCTTTAAGGCCTGCTGTTGTTCCCCTGCATCTTCTAGTTGACATAAAAGCTCCTGACTTAGTCTGACCCCTTCTGTGTCTCTGTGTCTCTCTAGCTGACTTTTCTGCCCCAGGCATTTTTTTTTTTAAGAGATTTTATTTATTTATTTGACAGAGAGAAACACAGCGAGAGAGGGAACACAAGCAGAGGGACTGAGAGGGAGAAGCAGGCCTCCCGCCTGATGTGGGAGCCAGATGTGGGACTCGATCCCAGGTCCCCAGGAGCATGACCTGAGCTGAAAGCAGTCACTTAACCAACTGAGCCACCCAGGCGCCCCTGCCCCAGGCATTTTGTATGAGCCAACAAAGCACTGCATGTGGTTCTATGCATGCACCAAGTAACACCGGAAGCAAAATGGTGGCATAATATCGTTGCTTAGGAGGATTTGAGATTGGCTTTGTTTTCTAGGCTTTCACTGATCCATTCATTCATTTATCAAGTCCTTATTAGGTATATTGTCTGCAAATAGAGGATTCTTGAAAGTTTGAGAGTGTAAGAGAAAGACAGTAATCGTATGTAGCAGTTATAGATAGTGTCTTCTGGAGTATGTTAACCACTCATATTTTGTTTTCTGAAAACTGATTGAATGCTAATTATGATATCAATAAATGTTTATATCTATATCTATCTGAGTACTGAGACTCAGAAAAATCTCATTGGTACCAGTCTCCAGTGTGACTTCCTTTGGATTGCTTGTTACTCAGAATATCTTTACTTACAAATGTTAATATTTCAAATATATCAAATTAACTAGTAAAAATTTTAAAATGATGCTATTGTTAATATGTTTAATGGGTGAGTGGATGTTTTAACACTATAAATACCAAGCACCTAACCTTTTCACTCAACCTACTTAACTCAAAAGTCCATTGAGTGGCAGGTTTCTCCTCCTTTTCCATTTTTACCACATCATTCCCCTACTTTAACACATGAATATTCCTTCATTTGTTTTGTTCTCTTTGGTTTTAACCCTTATGAGTATCTCGACTTTTCTATGTGGCTTTCCAAGTCTTCCATAATTTGAGCTTACCATCTTGATCATTTTTTTTCTCATATTTTTCTAATACCTTGCCTCAACTCCTGACATACCAGTCTCTCCACAGTTCCGTGTAGTGGAAATTCCATGTAGTGGAAATGTTTCAGATATTTCCATACCTGAAAGTATACCTCCATTTTGGGCCTGAATGTTTTTGCCAGCTGCCTCTACGTCTTTAAGTCTTCTACATCATGCTTTGAGTTTCATGTTACGCTCACCTACCTCTGGGTGAAACCCTTCCAGGCTGCACCTCTTTCTTCTCCATTACCCTCCAGTAAACACATAGTTGTGTTGTAGAAATTAGCTCTTAACAGTGGGTTGTTTTTTTAATAATGTTATATAAACACTACTGTCTACTCCTCATTATAAATAATAGTTCATGAGCAGGGATCAAGATTTAAATTCCTGCCTCCCCCAAGATAGCCCCAGAATAATTTACATTAAAAAGGGCAGGCACTCCTTCCATCCAGTAAGGCTGGCTTGAGATCAATAAATCAACTCAGCAGATGGGCCCTTCTCCACTTCACAGATTAAGAAACTGACATTTAGCAGCCTTAAGCTTCCCAAGCCATCAGTTTCAGCATTTAGTAAATGTCTCTCAGTTTTCAAGAGTGTTGTCTCCCATAGGTGAGTTATTTCAAAATTTGAGAAAGCATTTCTTCTTTGGAAAACTTCAGAAGATCACTGAAAAGTGGACCATATCATTTTAAGGATTTTTGTGTACATGTAATCTTTATTTTGAGTTTCATTTTTAGGGCTACCAAAAATCTGATGGACAATGAATTGTATAGCTCTAGACTTTTTTTATGTCTTTTAATTCTTTTTTTTTTTTTAAGATTTATTTATTTGACAGAGAGAGAGGATGAGAGAGGGAACACAAGTAGGGGAAGTGGAAGAGGGAAAAGCAGGCTTCCTGCCAACCAGGGAGCCCCATGCTGGGCTCAATCCCAGGACCCCATGTGGGGCTCATTCCCAGGACCCTGGGATCATGACCTGAGCTGAAGGCAGATGCTTAATGACCGAGCCACCCAGGCGCCCCTCTTTTCATTCTTCTACCAACTACAGTAATTGGGAATCTATGTTTTAATAATTGGCCAGGTACACATGATTTTTACATAATTACAAGTATATCATCTCCTTTGAAATAAAATAGGAAAAAGAGAACACAAAGCTCAGAATTCAAAATACCCTTGTGTAATTTGTAGCACATGATAAAGAATCTTTCATGAAACAGGTGTTCAGTTATTGCTAAATAAATATGAGAAGAAAAAAACAACATCAGGCTCTGGGGGAAAAATGAACAGATTTTATATTGAATAGTACATAAAAGATTGCTGATTGACTAGCAGATTTCCATCATCACACACATTCATAGATAACAACTACCACATTAAAATTTATATTGGCAGAAATGGTAGGATTTGTGTATAAATTTTTTTTAACTAAAACCCATCCAGACTTGAGCAGTTGACTTGCTTCTCATGGCTTTACAAAGATACTCAACTTCTAGGGCACCTGGGTGGCTCAGTTGGTTAAGCATCTGCCTTTGGCCCTGCATCAGGCTTCCTACTCAGCAGGGAGTCTATTTTTCCCTCTCCGTAGGCACCTCACCCTCCCACCACCACCCCCCATAACCCTCCATCATACTCTCTGTCTGTCTCAAATAAATAAAATGTTTTTAAAAAAGAAAAGATACTCAACTTCTGATAATACTGCAAGGGAAGACAATGCTTTGGCGGGATCTTAGTGAAGAAAGTGGTAAAATAGAAACTGAGCTAGAAAACTTAAGTTTTTGGTATTTATTATCACTCTGTATTTTGATTTGTATGGAGGGATTATTACGTTAATTATTAACAGTAGCCAACCCTCATATTGTGCTCTGTGTGTATCAGATATTATTTGAAGTGATTACAGAACAAGTTATTTAAAATTCGAAATACCTCTTTGAATGTGTTCTATTGTCATCATCATTTTATAGATTAGGAGATTAAGGGATAGAGAACTCAGTGATTTATTCAAAGTCACGCACTAAATCTGAGAGCCTGGATTAGAATCCCAGCAATTTGGCCTCAGGGTCCTTTCCATTAAGCCATCTAGCTACATCATCATCTGGAATTTAAGACCAATATGCATGACCACCACATCAAGAATAAAAAATACTGTAATTGTCAAACTATGTGACATCAAGCATTGTAATTTTTATATTTTAGGAAGGGTATAAGCAGCAAATTCTCAAGAGCTAAGAAGACATTGTTACTTTGACCTTGATAGAGTTCCTTGTTGAGAAACCCATGTTAGCTGTAGAGATCTGGACTGAACATAGAAACAGGAAATGAGGTGCAGGCCCTGTATGAAATCAAGAATTGTTTTGGGTGAAAAGAACTTTTGTAAACTGCAGAACATAAATCAGATTGGAATGTGGGGTAGCCTGTATTTATATGGCAAAATGTCTTGTGTTCATCTTCCCTTGTTTCACAGTCTATACTTGAGACTATTCCAGCTCCACCAGTTCATTCCAACGGATCTCCAGACCCTGGACAGTCAGTTCAGAATGCAGTGAGTGGTGAGTGACACATCCTTCTATATTGAACTTAAGCTGTGTCTTCTCGCTTTTGTTCTAGCACTCAGTACAGTTAGCTGTGACTTTGTCAATGCAAAATGTGTGGGGTTTTTTTCTTTTCTATTTTGATTCTATCATTCCAGCACTCACTCCCTGCCAGCTCCAAACACCCCCTTCTGTCACACCAGACAAAATTAATTAAGCCAAACTGGAAGCAGATTCTTTTTCTCCTTCACTACCATCACATCATTTAGAAACTACTCACTTGGGTAGTGTCTTTGATTTGAGGTCTCTTTCACAAGTAATGTGGATCTGCTTTATTAGTTGCAAGTGGGCCAGGAAGTAGGAAACGTCCAAGAGTCTCTACTTACGCTCAAGTGTGTACAGAGCAACTCTAACATACAAGGCTATAGGGTTTGCTTGTAACTGGGCCTCTTCCACTTGAGTATTGTATTTTTGATTAGTATGTCTGTTTAAAATTTTAAAATCGGTTGATTTGCACATTTCTCCATTTGACCTTTAATGTAAGATTAATTAGGTCTTCTATTATTTCTTTTTCTTGTTGTTGTTCTTTTTGTTCTATTTGGTTGCCCTTTAGTCACTGTCTATAGAAGAGGGTAAAAGACATGGTTCTCTTTTTTATAATCAGTTTTTTTCACTGCATGTGAACAGTTTTTCCAGGTAATGAAAAAAGATGGCAAGCCAAATCTTAGTCAGAAATCAGAGTTTAGAATTACTGAAATAATTTCTGGATTCACTAATATTTTTGGTCAAGGAATTTATTGTCTTAATTTCAAACCATGTTGCAGAGAATGTGGGACATTTCTTGTTACCCATTTGGCTCTTTCTTAATAAACAGCATACGAGGTCAGGTAACCAAATCAGATCATAAGAATTTGGATCAATTTACATGAACAAACCTAGCAGTGAAGTCCAAACTGAATTTTAACATATCCTAAGAGCCAAACATCCCATAGTTTTGGAGAAACACAAGATAAGTGAATTTAGGCAAGAATTCTAGTGGGATCTTCACCCGTTCCCCCTCTGCCTTAAGGTGCTTCCCTGAGAGTAGCAACATTGGGTTTAGATGGACTTAAATGTAATATCATAACATATAGAAGAAATAATTCATTTGTGGGCTTTCCTCTAGTAATCCTCAGTGCCTTTCTTGAGCTATAAAAATCTAAGATTAAAACTATCAGATGAAATAGAAAGTTTGTTTGGATAATGATTACAGAAATTCATTCATATAGAAGTCCAAAGACCCCACATTATTATTTAACTGAAATCCTCTAGGTGAGTCTGTTTCTGTTCCTTGGTTGTAAACATTGTGATGTGCTTATAGGTTAACTTAGAAATATTTTGTGCTTATTTTACAGTACATGGCATTGATTGATTAAATGACATATAAAAGTTATATATCCTTTTTTTAGATGATGATGATCTGAAAAAAAACATTCCACCAGAAACTGAAGAGCTGTCCTTTGAAGTATCTTATTCAGAAACGGTTTCAGAGGCTCCAAAAAGAAATAAATTTAAGAAGTCAGATTTTAAGAAAGAGGACTATGCTTTAACTGTATGTAAAACCTTTCATGATTATTCCAACAACTTCCTATGGCTTTTCCATGCGACAAACTAGGATTTTTGTTCTTTTTAAGATGTGTGTGTGTGGAGGGAGAAGGCAGGCATCAGTGTTGTGTGATACCAGCGCGTACCCGGCATGCCTGGATGCCCCTGGCAGCACTGGGTCGAGGAATAGTTCTGAGGGTATATGCTTGAATACTGTTTTACAGAGGAAATAGGATCTCCTGGCTTGGGTGATTTCATGCAGCTTATTTCCTTACTTATAGGTTAATGCAGATTCTAACTATATACCTACTTGTGTCTCTAGAAACCACATAGCAGAGGGGCTTACTGCAGAAAGTCACAGTCATTACAACAAGTGAGCACTTGCACAACGGGCACTAAAAATTCATCAAAAATAGACTCAAGAATTTATAATACTATTATGGAATAGGCAAGTAGAGCTATATACTTCATTATCCTGAAAGCCTCAGAGTATCTATCTACATAACTGTACATCTAAATCTTTATCTGTATCCAGGATATTATATCCCGAAAGCCCACTATAAGAACTATGTTTCATCGATCTATTGGCTACTCAGTGAATGCGTTTGTGAAGAGTTCATGATGCAGAGCCCTGAGTATTCTGTGCTGATCAGAGCTGGAGACATGCATGCTGAGCCCAGGCAATTTCAGGGCTGAAGAACGAGTCCTATAAAAACTGGCAGTCTTTGCCTGGGCAGCCTGGACCATTCCCAGACAACAGCCCCATGATGAGGGAGGAGCAGGAGGGCAGGGCGAGAACTGTAAGACTCGCTGAGTGTCTTCCACCGGCCTGTGCTGCACTCGGTATCCTCATTGTAATCACCCTGTGACTGCTCCCATTTTACAGCTAAAGAACTGAGGCCCAAAGAAGCTAAGTTATACATCCAAAGCCCCACAGTGAGTAGGAGGCTAAACAGGATTTAAACCTACACATGTCAAACTCTAAAACTCTTTCTGGTCCCTGGCCAACCTCTGTGTTGGAGGGCACAGGGGAATTTTGGAGCAGAAGATGGAATCCAGTGGGACTCTGATTTCAGGGGTATCCTTCCCGAACTTTAGAGAATGTCATCCAAGAGAGGATGCTGGCTCTCAGTTCCTTCATCCAGGTTGTCCCCTCCTCAGATTTAGGTCACCTAGGTTGCTGGTCAGTCTCCTATGAAGAACTTTGCATGGGATTTAGCAAGTGGTAATGACTTAATGAATAATTGAAGTTTTTTCTCTGTTGTTATTGCTATATATTACTATTATGTGGGGCCGAGGTCTCACAAAGAAGGTAAAACAACTAAGTTTTTTTATAGCAGTTTCATTGTCTCAAAATGGTAGTGGGATTATTGGTACCTTCTCTGTATTTTTCTTTTTTAGAAATATCTGGACTTTAAATATCTGAATTTGAGATTTAAGGTAGAATAACTACTGTCTCAGCAGGCTTGTGCATCACATTCAGTGGGGAGATTAGTTAGTCTTTCAGAGGATGCAGAAGAGAACAAGTCATACCTGATGAATGGACTCAAGGTCCTCCAACCCAAAAAGATGCATCAGAAGCCCTTACTTAGCATTGTGCTCTGTGTGCCTGTGTCACACGTGCCCCTGGTATGTACATTCCACGTGGTACCTGGGACATCAGTGGACAACAGAGGATGTTTCTTAGAAGAAAAGTGTTTTCATGGTCGTGATGACTGTTATAGTACACTTCAGACCACTGTTTTGTTTCTAATTTAGCACAAGTTCTGCAGATGTTCTAAAAATCATTCAGAGATTTTTTTTTTTTTACAAGTAACGTGTTTTTTCTATACAGAGTTAGAATGTCTAGGTGACATTTGAATGGGGGGTAATAATTTTCCTTTGCCATAAGAAATAAACATCTTCAATATGTACTTTAGAAATTTATTATCCAGAAAACCAGACTTGGCCTAACGGAAGCAGGAGATCTGTCTGCTGAGGATATGAAGAAAATACGCCATCTCTCTCTGATTGAACTGACTGCTTTTTTTGATGCCTTTGGAATCCAACTGAAAAGAAACAAAACTGAGAAAGTAAAAGGACGAGGTAGTTAAGACAGGTTTCTTCTGATTTTAACACTTTGACACCCTGGAATAAGAGAATGCTTTGCTGATTCTTTTTTTGTTTGTTTCTTGCCCATTCTGCAATGAAGACAATGGTATTTTTGGCGTTCCACTTGCAGTCCTATTGGACAGTGACCGAAAGAAAGACCCTGGAGTGAAGGTTCCCCTGGTGTTACAAAAAGTGAGTGAAATGTAAATGACTGGGGAAATAATAGAGCCTCCTGCTTTCAGTTTGAAGTTGTAAACCCACTAATGAATTTTTTTATATGGTTAAAGACACTGATGCCCTTGGGGCGCCTGGGTGGCTCAGTTGGTTAAGCGACTGCCTTCGGCTCAGGTCATGATCCCGGAGACCCGGTATCAAGTCCCACATCGGGCTCCCTGCTCAGCGGGAAGCCTGCTTCTCCCTCTCTTACTCCCCCTGCTTGTGTTCCCTCTCTGGCTGTGTTTCTCTCTGTCAAATAAATAAAATATTTTTAAAAAATAAATAAATAAAAAAAATAAAGACACTAATGCCCTTTTAGGATCCAGGCCCTTGGTGATTTTTGGATTTCTTCATGCATCCCCATAGCATCCCACAGACTTGTAACCAGTTTGTCTTGCTGCAGACTTTTGGAGCTCTTTGCACTGTCTGACATAAAGCATCAGGTGATGGACACAGATGCTCTGTCCCATGGCTTCCTTCTGTTATTCCAGTATTTTCTAAAGGTTACTTGTGTGAGTTATATGTCTGTGTGTATTTGAATATTCTCTGCTGAATACAAGATGGCCATTAAATAATCACATTTACTGATTAATTATTTGCCAAGCTATATCACAGGTTGGGTGTTTTTAAATATGTATGTGTAACCATTTAAATGAATTTGCCAAACAAAGCTTAATAATGCCTAAAGGCCACTTTTCTGGTGGTTTTTCAGGTATGACTAGGCAGATAGGATATATTTAGGTGGAAGGGAGTTTTGAAAAATACTACCTTAACTATCATTTGCCAGTATCTCAGTTACCATCATTGCTCAATAGCTGATTTGATTTTAAGTCATGTTTTTTATAGCCAACAGTTTACACTGGATTCCTCAAGTATGCATTTATTCAACAGTGACATCCAGTGGCACATTTAAAATCCCAAACCCTAAACACAAATCTCGTTGCATTTTAAATTGAGTTTTTAAGTAATGTAGGAAAATATTGACTGAAGAAACATAAACTTACCTTATTCACAGTAACAATGCCATGACTCTTTACTATGTACTCTTTTTTTTTTTTTAATATTTTATTTATTTGACAGAGAGAAACACAGCCAGAGAGGGAACATAAACAGGGGGAGTGAGAGAGGGAGAAGCAGGCTTCTCGTCAAGCAGGGAGCCCAATGTGGGACTCGATCATCCTGGGTGTCCGGGATCATGACCTGAGCCAAAGGCAGTCGTTAACCAACTGAGCCACCCAGGTGCCCCTACTATGTACTCTTTAAACTTTGCTGCCAGTGCCTCTGACCGAGTGACTTCTCAAGTTCGGTGACTGATTGCTGCTGATAGAGGCAGAGGACCGCAATGAGAGGGCCAGAGGGTGCTGGCGACATGCTAGCATGCATTGGGCATCTGAGGGTTCCTCCCCTGAGTGGGTGTCATCCATATGCTAGCATGGGGAGTTAGCACTGTGCAGCCTGAGGAGGTTGTGTTATCATCTCCCTTCTACTGATGAAGGCAGCTGAGGTAGAGGAGGTTGAGATGCCTTATCTTGAGCATACAGCCAGCCAGGAGGAAAGGTGAAAGGGCCAAAGTCCTTGGTGACACAAAGATTTTCTTTCATTCTTTGAATTAGAACCAGAATGATGACCTCTGTCTTCTATAAAGGGTGGAGTTTGAAGACAATGCATAAAAATCAAAGACTGAGGAGATTCAACACATGAATTTATATTATTATGTAGCTGCAAAATGTAGCATCAAACTTAGCAAATGGAGGGTGCACGGTAAATGCTAATTCAACCAAATCTGGATTTCTGTCATCTTAGCAACTCAACACATGTTAGCTATTATTATTCCTCATATCAAGTATTTTTCATTGACGACGGCTTAAGGTATTATTCTTCCACTCCTACGAGAGAGCCTTTTTTTTTTTTAAGATTTTATTTATTTATTTGACAGAGAAACACAACTAGAGAGGGAATGCAAACAGGGAGAGTGAGAGAGGAAGAAGCAGGCTCTCTGCCTAGTAGGGAGCCTGATGCATGGCTCAATCCCTGGACTTTGGGATCATGACCTGAGCAGAAGGCGGATGCTTAACGACTGAGCCACCCAGGCGCCCTGGGAAAGCCTTTTTAAATGGACATATTTCCTTGGCCTAAATATCCATTTCTCTCCCTACCTATAAGAACTACCTTAATTTGAGGCACGACCATTTCTTTCTCTCTCTCTTTTTTTTAAGATTTTATTTATTTATTTGACAGAAGCAGAGCTAGAGAGGGAACACAAGCAGGGGGAGTGAGAGAGGGAGAAAAGCAGGCTTCCCGTGGAGCAGGGAGTCCAATGCAGGGCTCGATCCCAGGACTCTGGGATCATGACCTGAGCTGAAGACAGATGCTTAAAAGACTAAGCCACCCAGGTGCCCCTAGGCACCACCATTTCTTAAAGGAAAAATAGCAGAGACCCTGGATCCTCTTGTGGTGTAAACACAGACAAGTCACTTATCCTCTCTGTGCCTCAGTCTTCTTGGCAGTTGGACGGGGATGCGATTAGCGCCTGCTTGGTAGGATTAGTGTGAGGATCAAATGAGTTAGTAGATGGCAAAGTGCTGAGAATGGGGCATCTGACACAGCAAGTGCACAATAAACATTAAGTTATATTATTATTACGTTAACAATATCATCAGCTTTAGCACTATCACCATGGGAACTCGGGAGAGGTATAAAACTTTACAGTTTCTACCTTTTTTGGTCATATTTCTAGAATTCCTGTTGTCTCTCAGCTAATATGGTTACATCTAATAATAGTAAATTTAGAAACTTTTTTTATTGGTCCATCTGCAGAAAGAGATATATAGTAATCAGATCTTCAGTTGGCCAAGGGGCGGTGTACTGTAGTGCTCAAGAGCGCCAGCTTGAGAGACAGTGCCATTACTTTTGAGGTTGATTCTGGGAAAGTGACAGGACAACTGTCAGTCTCCATTGTATTTGCAAATTGGAAACTACTACTGACCTTAGAGGCAGTTGTGAACATTTCACAAGGCATTCAAATTCCAGGCACATATATACACATGGTAATTTATTTATTGTTGTCATCATCATTGTTATTTCAGATGTTTATAATTGTATGGAGGCATTCATGTTTATAATATGGATCATTGCTTTTCAGTTTTTTGAGAAAGTTGAGGAATCGGGCCTTGAATCTGAAGGAATATTTCGACTTTCAGGATGCACTGCCAAAGTCAAGGTACTGAACATTTTCTCTTTCTGGTGGGAGACCTAAGCTAGCGAGACCCAGTCTACACAGGTCCCAGATATCAAGTCCTTTGCTATTGATAGGACCACTTGACCCTACCTAGTGTTCCTGGATACCTATGATTAAATGTTGTTCCATGATCCCGAGTTGTGTATCCTTTTATTTTTTAGAACAGCAACAATAAAAAAACCAGCAACAGCGAAATAGCACACCAACTCACCATGAAAAACTGCAGCTTACCTTTAGTTTGGAAAAGTTGAAATGTCCCATCACTGTTTTCTGAGTTAAACATTTTAGCTTGCTGTGTTCTTCTTGGTCATGGAATTCACCAAGACAATATTATATAAACCCTTATTTCCATTATCAGTTGCTTTATCTATCTATCTATCTATCTATTTATTTATTTATTTATTTATAGAGTGGGAGGAGAGGGACAGAAGGAGAGGGAGAGAGAGAATCTTAAGCAGGATCCATGCCCAGCATGGAGCCTGATGCAGAGCTTGATCTTACAACCCTGAGGTCATGATCTGAGCTGAAATCAAGAGTCAGACACTTAACTGACTGAGCCACCCAGGCACCTACAATTATTAGTTGCCTTAAACTTAGAAACATTCTTTGGCTGTATTTTTATTTTTATTGTTTTTAAGATTTTATTTGTTTATTTGACAGAGAGAAACACAGCGAGAAAGGGAACACAAGCAGGGGGAGTGAGAGAGGGAGAAGCAGGCTTCCTGCCGAGTAGGGAGCCCAATGCAGGGCTCGATCCCAGAACTCCGGGATCATGACCTGAGCGGAAGGCAGATGCTTCACAACTGAGCCACCCAGGTGCCCCTGGATGTCTTTTTAATAAAAATTCTTATAAGACTATGTAAGAATGGCTGTCACTACTAGAATAATCACTCAGCAGTTCTAAAATCTAGTTTTATTGAAGGTAATGTTAATTTCTACATTATAAAACCATTTGTGTAATGTAATTCCTTTTGCTTTGCTTTCTTTCATCCATGTAGTGGCAAACTCCACAGTGCTATAAAGGAAAAAAATCACTAAAAAGAAAAACTTTTCTCATAAATTTCCAGTAAGATATCCCACTTTGTCTGCTTGGGAGCATCACAGTGAGGAGTTTCACTCTGCCCTCTAATCACTCCCTGACTGGTAGACCTGAAATTCTGAGCAGTTTTAAATAATCAGTCCTTGAGAAAAAAAAAATGTCTCAGCATGAGGGAAAAATTAAGTCAGTTCCAATGCATAGAGGTGAAAGAGCATCTCTTCTTACTCATTTTGGTACATGTCTTGGGAAATTCTATTTGTATCAGAAATCTCAGAGTTTTTATTTAGAAGTGTGATACAATGTTTTTGCAAGTAGAAACTGAGAATAGATAGGCTGTGTCAATTGGAAGCTCCAGAAGGCAGATTCTGAGATGGAGTCAGGAGTAGATGAGGCATAGTGCTTCTGAAGGGTGCAGGGTTGGAAGCCAGGTAAGGCAGGCTGCGCGTCAGACCAGATGCAGGGCCGACACTGGCCTTCCTTGTCCTTCTGAGTAGTCCCTCGCCAGGCAGGAGTCCGTGCCAGGTTCCACACCACACAGTCACTGCTCCGGCTTCCTGCCAAGGGGATGAGGCAGATGAGCAGGTGCTAACGACTGGCAGAGCGAGCTGTCAGGAGTCACCTGCACCATTTTATGCAGGTAATTCATTCTGTAAGGGAGGTCTGAGTAGTGCACCACATTGCCAGTGGCAGGAGGGGTCGGGACATTTGGAGAGTTGTCACTTCCCTGGGAATGGAGATTGCTAGATGAGAGCATAAGTTCATTTGAAAGGCAAGAAAATTCCTAATGGATCCTCAAGGTTTATTCTTTCTAAATTGAGTCTGCTTTTTGTCTTAGATTCTCATAGCTGTGGTTGTTACATGTACCCTGAATCAGAGGATGAAAGTTGTCCTATCTATAGAGTCAGAGAACCAAATGAAGTCAGATAAACAAATTTCCTAGACACAGTTAGACTTAATTCCTCTAAATCTCCCTCCATAATTGAGAAGTGGTATTTACACAGATTGTTCCTGGTTCCTGTGTGTGTGTGTGTGTGTAAAACATAGGGAAATGATTTAAAACTTTCTTTTTCAAAATAATCAAAAGAAGACAACATTATACAACCTTTGTTGTGTGGATGAAGTTTAACACCACAGCAGAAGTTACTTTCCTTTAGCTACTCTTTGCCTGAAAAATGCTTACCAAAGGCTAATAATCTTTCAGAGTATTCTTATAGGTACATGCATTCCTGAACCATATTTAGGGAAAAGTCCCTTTTCTACCCTAATCGGTTTTATGTAGTTTCAGCCTATTTATTCCATCTCTTATTAGTCTGAAAATGTAATCCAGATGTTTTTATGGTTTGAGCTCCAGGAAAATCAATGTGGGATAAATCTGGGCCAGCAAACAGAAACAGGGGGAATATCATAGAAAGACAGTGTAACTTGATCTGTTAAAGGGGTCTTTGTTTCTCTTCTTTGTTCCAACTTTAAACTACTTGTATAAATTCTTCTGCTAGACTAGGTTTTTTAGGCATGTGCTTAGGGAAAGATAGTTTAAAAACCTCCATTATAATTATCCTCAAATTGTGCCAAATGGATGACACTAACGCTAATGTATCATTGTGAGCAATCTTGTCCTTTCAGGGCCTGGTGAGACTAACAGGGGCACAGGCCTGGGGGAAGCTCTAGCACAACAGTGGAGCCTGTTCCTGATTGAAGGCTCAGATCATTTGGAACCAATTTAATGCTTTGGTGTTTCCAATGATTTTCTTTTCTAAAAATGACAGAAATTTGAGCCAAACACTGGGGAATACATTTTATAGAAGAAGGCAGGCTGTTTGACATGCGAGGTTTTCTTTCTTTTCTTTCTTTCTTTCTTTCTTTCTTTCTTTTTTTTTTTTTTGACTTGTTTCAGTTATTCTGAGGCTGCTCTAAATGTTCCATAATTATGTTACCTGGTCTACTGGTTTCCCTTCCTGAACTGGTTTTTGAAGCTGAAGGTGGGTCATTTGCATTTTTATAAAACTACCTCTGAAATGGAAGCAGGTTGTATATTTACCCAAGGCAGATTGAAGAACATGGCATCTGACCCCGGCCTAGTTTTGTCATTAACATTGGACAGAAAACATGACTTCTTTAACCTCTAAATGCTTCTTTTCCTGTCTTTGGCAAGCTAAATTCAATACCTGGTTTATGGTTTCATATTTAGGACCACCATGGAAATGTCAGCTCTGCTCCTGTGTCCCTCAGTTTTTTCTGGTCAAAAGAAAGAGAGAACCTTCTTTCTCTCAGTTGTGTTTTATTCTGTCCATGCAGAGATGAAGAGACTGTAACCCTAATAACCACATATGTATGGGTTTCCCATACTAATAATACTAAAGGTTATTACAGACTGAGAAGAGGGGGATGTTATGAGCAGCCAGCACTTACGGAGAGCTTACTATGTGGTGGGCCCTCCCCACTAAGCTTTATATTGTATTATCTGATTGAATCTCTGTGAAGTCATTTTATTTATTTATTTTTTGAGGTTGTATTTATTTATTTGACAGAGAGAGAGATGGTGAGAAAGGGACTACGAGTAGGGTGAGGGGCAGAGGGAGAAGCAGACTCCCCACTGAGCAGGGAGCCTGATGCATGCCTTGATTGCAGAACCCCTGGGATCCCGACCTGAGCCAAAGTCAGCTCCTTAACATCTGCGCCACCCACACGCCCCTGAAGTCATTTTAATATTCCTATTATGCCATGAGAAACTGAGGAAAACCCTTAGAACTAGTCAGTTGTGGAGCTGGGATAACAACCTAAAGAATCTGGTCACAGAGCCCACTCTTGATGCTAGAGCCATGTTGTCTGTTAAGCAGTAGGGCACCGCTGGCAGGTTAGAATGGTGGTCACATAGTGTTTCAGACAGCTTCCTACAGCAGAGGGACGTGGGAGATGAATTTGAACTGTTCTGCTCTCGATGATGTTTCCTGCCTCCTGGAAAACACTTTTGCCTTTGCTTTGTAGCACCAGGCAATGGATGGAAGGCATTTTCTGCTTTACCTGTACTTCCTGTTAACAATACCTCCATCTATCCATGACCCCAGCCAGCAGTCAGAGTCATTTTTGGCTGTTATGTTACCCTTTAAATATTCTATCACTGGTTTGTGAGAATTTACTCTCTCAGGCATTCTCTCAGTGCCACCTCTCCTTTCTGTCTTATGGCTGATTATCCAGTTAGTCCTCAGTTTTCCAGAAATGGTATCATGGCCCAGTAGCTAGTCTCCTTGCCTCTAGTCTGTTTCCTAATCAGCATCAAGCTCTATTCTCTGGTTAATGAGCTTTCCCATCTGGCTGTCAGGAAAGATAAATCTCACCTTGTTCTCCTGCTTGGACATGCGCCCCATGGAATGAAGTTCAGTCGCCTAGGGCTGACTCTGGTCTATGCCCCAGCAACACTGAACTTACTGGAGTTCCCCAGACCCAGTGGGTCCCTTGCATGTGTACCATTGCTGGAGCACTTTCTGCTGTCTTGAGTAGTACCCTTCTATTTCCTCTTCCCCTGACAAGCTCCTCACAGACTAAAGACTTGGCCTGAGCTGAGTTGGATTCTCCTCTTTCCTGGCTGTACAGCATCCAATATGTGACCTGAGTTAGCATCACGAATTCATAAGATAGTCCATTCACAGAACTGCAAGATGCCTAAAAGCAAAGAATGGATCCCGTGCATCCTTCTCTTACCAGAACCCATTCTGTACTCTACTTCTTTTATTCTAGGAAGCACTTTGTATGTATGCTTCAGTGTTTCACAAAGTGTATTTACTAGCAGAGGATTTGCTTGATTTGCCCTATTATTCCTATTAGATGGAGAGCTTCTCAAGGACAAGAAGAAAATCTCCTTCTTCTGTTGTCATTAGTAAGGGTTAAAGGGTGGCTTGGATCCTGTCTGTTTCTGTAAGGGACATGTACTGCGGGGGTGTCTGCCACATCGCAGGCTCCAGGAGCCTGGGCTGGTTAATGAGCTGCAGCATGGTAGGGAAAGGTCAGATGCACAGACTGACCTGGCTGTGTGTGACTCAAGGCCAGAAGGCCTCAAAGACTCTGATGGTTTTCAGAGTCTCGTTTTGGAGTAGTGTCAGTTTGGGAACTACTACAACTACCTGCTATTAATTGGTAAACTCTGTATGTAGTTCAAGGGGATGATAGAAAATATATTTGAAAAAGAAACATGGAGAGTGATGACATTGATAATCAGATGAGTAGATAATGGTGAACTGTATAACCCAACTAAAACTTATGGAGGCTTAGTGATTTTTTTTAAAGTATTTACACAGTGTTCCAAACCTTATGAAGGATTGGGCAAGCATGCAAACATGCGGAAGACATGTGTACCTCTTGGCAAAACACTTTGCTGTAACTGCTCCAGGAAGATGTCATTGGTCTGCATTTTGCCATGAGGTCAGAGTTCCTTTATTGGGATGTTTTTCGTTCGTATGAGAACTAGCTGAGAGGCATACATTCTTGATCTAATGTAGAAGAAGATGACAGGATGGCAGAGGGGAAAGGATCATGGAAAAAGAGGGGAAAAAAGGGGGGGGGGAGTGGAGGTTTTTGTCACATCAGTACATTTATCCTGTGGGGATACACATGGTATTCTGCCAAAACCACAGAAACAAAACTATTATCTGAGTAGAAAGAATTTTATAGTTCTGTAGAATTAGCAGATTATTTCAGGGTTAACATTATTCTGAAAAGAGTTTAGAGAAAATCATTCAAAAAGAGCTATTTCAGTTATTTATGTTGAAAAAGTTAGGCGTGGTAAATACTGGCTTTTCAACCTATTTACAAAAATAGTTGATGTAATGACAGTTTTGAAAAGGGAAAGGGGGATCGATCAGGTGGTAAAAAACACTTTGAATATTGACTGTTTTTCTTGATTTTCAGCAATACCGTGAAGAACTGGATGCCAAGTTTAATGCTGATAAATTTAAATGGAACAGAATGTGCCATAGAGAAGCTGCAGTAATGTTGAAGGCATTTTTCAGAGAACTACCCACCTCGCTCTTCCCTGTGGAATATATACCTGCCTTCATCACTCTCGTTGAAAGTAGGTGGAAGAAGTTAAGTGTGAATGGACTAAGATATAAGGTCACTAAAGTAACACAGAGCAAAAGAAAGATGCATAATCAAATGTGATCTTAAATGTACATATTTCCTATTTCCTGGTAGTGCTTGGTGAAATATTGAGTTTGATGGTAAACAGTTCTCTCTTTTCCTTACTAAGTCTGATAGATACAATTCAGCATGTATTGAAAGAGAGGGTGGCTGAAAGACCAGGCTCTTGAGATTTGAATGCTTGCTCCACCATCTGTTAGCCATGTAATCAACCTTTCTGAGCTTCATTGCTGCACCTGTAAATTACAGATAACAGTTGTTTGTCAGGGTTGATGGGGTAATCGAATGAAGACATCTAGAATAGTACCTAGTGTGTAATAGTCCTTCCAAAAATAGAAGGTCTCTACCTTCTTTAAATCCAAGGTCCTGGGTTTGATGATGTGTAACACACAATAAATGCTGCACAGAAGGTGTTTTGTCTCTGAAAACTAAAAAATCCACATAGATTAGGCCTTAAGTGAGGAACTTGGATAAAAGCATGGAAACTGGAAAGTGTGTGTTGTATTTGGCAATGAGGGAATAATTTGGCATGGTTTTAGCCTCAGGATTAAATATTGTGGAGATGTGACAAGAGAGAAATTTAGAAAAACAGAATTGGTTTACATGATGGGGGTTTTGACTACTAACTGGAGGAATTCAGGGGTCACAAACCTAACTACAAAGCTATTAAATAAATGGACAGAAAAGACCCATGGACAAACTGAAAGGACACACCCCTTATAAAAAGGTTGGCCACTTCTCAGTTCTAGATAATGTTTACCGTGCGGGAATGAGAGCCAAAATCCACACTTTGAATAGGAAAACTGTTAATTTGAAAATATCAGCTACCAACTCAAATTTGAAAACAGTCTGTGAGCCTAACAAATGATATCTATATCTGCCAGTTTACAACTTCCTGCACGTTGACCAGAACTATAAAAGCCTTAAAACTACAATGAAAGAAAATAATAGGTCCTAAGTTTTATGACAAAATTTGTACTAAAAAATAGTAAGTTCTAAATCTTTAAAAATTTTAACTAAATCAGATTCATAAAATAATCCTTTGTGTCTTCAGAAAAAAGAATATGATAAGCAGGGTAGTTTATTTCTAAGCTTTAATTCGTATGTTATCTGTGATTAGGATCTCTTTATAAGATGTAGTGTTTTGTTTTAGGAGAGAAGCTTACAAAGAAAGAGAAGAGCTAGTTCACGTCATTCTTTTATTATTTTGATACTGTGTGTTGTCAGTTCTAGAATTTCCAGTTGGTGCTTTTTTTATTGAAATAATTAATATACAGTGTTATATTTTAGGTGTATAATATAGTGATTCAGTAAGTTGATAAATTTTTCAGTGCTCATCATGATAAGCGTACTCTTAATCCCCTTATCTTTTTCACCCATCCCCTTCCCACGTCCCCTCTGGCAGTCACCAGTTTGTTCTCTATATATTTAAGAGTCTGGGGGTTTTTTGGTCTCCTTTTTTGTTCATTTATTTTGTTTCTTAAATTGAAAATGAGCAAAAATCATGGAGTCTTTTTCTTTCTCTGACTGACTTTCACTTAGCATTTTACCTTCTAGATCCATCCATGTTGCTGCAAATGGCAAGATTTTGAGATTTTTATGGCTGAGTAACATTTCATTATATGTGTGTATGTACATATGTACATTGTATGTATATATAACACATAGACACACCCCACATCTTCTTTATTTTTTTTCACACCATATTTTCTTTTCTTTTTTTTTTTTTAACTTTATTAATTTGACAGAAAGAAACACAGCCAGAGAGGGAACACAAGCAGCCGAGCAGGGAGCCTGACGTGAAGCTTGATCCCGGGACTCTGGGATCCTGACCTGAGCCGAAGGCAGACGCCCATCAACTGAGCCACCCAGGCACCCCTTTATCCATTCATCTGTTGGTGGATACTGGGGTTGCTTCCATAACTTGGCTGTTGTAAATAATGCTGCAGTAAACATAGAGGTGCACATATCTTTTTGAATTAGCATTTTTGTTTTCTTTCGATAAATGCCCAGCAGTGGAATTACTGGATCATATGGTAATTATTTTTTAACTTTTTGAGGAACTGCCATAGGGTTTTCCACAGTAGCTACATCAATTTGCGTTCCCACCAATTGTGCATAGCGTTCCTTTTTTTCCACATCCTTACCAACACTTGTTACTTCTTGTGTTTTTTTTATTTTAGTCACTCTGTGACAGGTATAAGGTAACATCTCAAAGTGGTTTTGATTTACATTTTTTCATGTGTATGTTGGCTGTCTCTGTCTCTATCTTCTTAGGGAAAATGTCTATTCAGGTCCTACACCTATTTTTTAATCAGATTATTTGGGGGTTTTTTGGTGTTGATACATTTTGAATATTAACCCCTTATCAGATATATCATTTGTAAATATCTTCTCCCATTCAATAGGTTACCTTTTTGTTTTGTTGATGATCTCCTTCACTGTGCAAAAGCTTTTTAATTTGGAATGTCCCAATAATTTAATTTTGCTTTTGTTTCCCTCACATGAGGAGATGTATCTAGAAAAATCTTTCTATGGTATGGCTGATGTCAAAGAAATTACTGCTTATGTTTTCTTCTAGAAGTTTTATGGTTTTAGATCTCACATTTAGGTCTTTAATCCATTTTGAGTTCTTTTTCTTTTTTTCTTTTTTTTTTAATTTTGAGTTCATTTTTGCATGTAGTATAAGACAGTGGTCTAGTTCTATAGTTCCATTCTTTCGCCTGTGGCTGTCCGGTTTTCCTAACACCATTTGTTGAAGAGACTGTCTTTTCCCTGTTGTATATTCTTGTCTCCCTTATCATATTCTTGCCTCCTTTTTAAGGATTTTTCTATTTATTTGCTGAGATGGCCTATGTTTTCATTCATTATAAGCATATTTTTCTTCACATCATTGAACATAGGTATGACAGATGTTTCAAAATCCTTGTCTGCTTGTGCCAACATCTGGGTCACCTCTGGGTTGGTCCCTGTTGATTGTCTTTTCGCTTGAGAGAATGCATCACCCTTGTATGTCAAGTAAATTTAAACCATACCCTGAATGTTATAAATACTGTGTTTTGGAAGCTCTGCATTCTATATTTCTCCAAAGAGTGAGGTTGGAGTTTTGTTTTGGTTTTTGTTGCTTGTTTGTCTGTATTTGAGCCAATAATTTACTTGAATGCAAATGGAATTCAAATTATCAGTGGTCTTTTGGACTGTCAGTTCATTTATATATCCTTTCCTGTGTTACACCACACATGCTTCATTCATGAGTGGGCCAAGGCTTTATACCAGAATCAGGGTATAAGTACCTTTATACCCATTATTTCCCAGGGTCTGTGGTCATCTTGAGTCCTGTCTTTTGGTTGTTCAGGCATCGAGGAACTGGGGTTTGAGCAGCCTCCTACAATACCAGCTATGGTCTGACCACAGACTAAAAGCCAGAATAGTGGAAAACTCTCCCTGTGCCATTCCCTAATTCCAAGTGTCCAGTCCTCTAAATCTGCCTGCTTTTATGAATTCTTCACTGCCTTAGATAGTTGGTTTTTGTACTTGTCTGGAGTTTACAGTGATCTTCAGGGGCTTGGCCAGGAAGGAACTTATTCAGCCATACCAGAAGCAGGACTTCTTCTCTTCAATTTGTAAGTTCAAAAAGCATAGGATTTTCTGAATAGTTTGCTGTCCGGGAAAATGAAGAAGTATTCACTTTGCCTTGATCTGTGACGTATATATATATGTATGTGTATGTGTATACACACACACACACACACACACACACACACACACACACACACACACACATTAAATAATTCATCAAAACAAATTGGTGCCACAGAAGATTTTTTCTTTTTGTGGTTTGGTGGTATTATAAAATTATGTGCAAGGACGAGTCCAATGCCAGTCCTGTTCAGAAAATCCTATTTTAAAAAGTCATACAAATAAACTAGGGTTCCTTACCATCCTTGTTTCCTGACTATAGCCAATACACTTCACTGAAGGGAGAAAATCTGGAAAATATCCTGAAAAGGTTCACAGAGGAGTCCACATTTCTTTGTATGACTTTGAAAGTGAAAAATACCATGTTGCAGTGATTGATTTGATACCAGCCAACCCCACAGGAAACCCAGAGTTCTGGGCTGCTGCTACCAGCAGGGAAAGTGGCCTTTTTGCTACCTAGAGTAAGACCTAGTTATAACGAGATTTTCTAAAGGAAAGAATTGTGGATACATGTGTTTAAACTGCTAATCTTTATGCTCTAAAATGGGATTTGGCGAACGTAATCTTTTTGTGTAATCACATTCTCTTTCCAAATTTGGCCCAAAAATTGCCCATAAAATTAAAAGACTAAGTCAAGCTTTAGAAACTTCTGTGAAAAGTTGAATAATTTTCTGGGAAAATAATGACCTCAAGGGAAAAAGATCCTAACCAGGATGCAGTAATGAGTTAATTATAAAACTATTAGTCACAAAGTAGTATAGGTGTAAGTTTCCTAAATAAAAT
Organism: Spilogale gracilis; assembly: GCA_004023965.1. NCBI lineage: Eukaryota > Metazoa > Chordata > Mammalia > Carnivora > Mephitidae > Spilogale > Spilogale gracilis. The sequence continues at coordinate 51,862 of PITA01005204.1, read as the reverse complement.
GAAAATGGATTATTTTCCAGTTTAGAGTTACTTTTAAAAGTAACTTCATAATTTCTCTGAAATTGAAGGAAAAATACAAAGCCTGCATCTACATCTGTTGTTCCCTCTGCCAAAGGGTTGGTTGCACTGAAAGATTATAGACAGCCTGCAGTTTATGTATTAAAATAATGCCTTGGGGCGCCTGGGTGGCTCAGTTGGTTAAGCGACTGCCTTCGGCTCAGGTCATGATCCTGGAGACCCGGGATCGAGTCCCACATCGGGTTCTCTGCTCGGCAGGAAGCCTGCTTCTCCCTCTCTCCCTCCTGCTGCTTGTGTTCCCTCTCTAGCTATGTTTCTCTCTGTCAAATAAATAAAATCTTTAAAAAATAATAATAATAATAATGCCTTATCTGCCCCTCAGTGCTTTGTACTGAGATATGTTCCTGATAGTTCCTTTTAATCAGGTAAACTTATGTCAATGTACATTAGCCATTTTCAAAAACATCCTGACCCTGTGTCACATTTGTTTACAAATCTCACATAAATATCGAAACATCCACATGGGGGTGGTTCTAAGACAATATGATACAGTCCTATAAATAATTCCGCAACTATTCCTGTTACATGGTTATGCACATTAGTCATCTACTCCTAACTAGGATGCACACTATCTCCTGTAACGTAGGAGCTTGTCTCAAGAGTGTTTCCACTGCTCTAAAGCTAAGTAACTTTACAGGTAGGTGACTGCCTTTCATCCATTGAATATAAATAGATATTCCTGCAAGTTGAGAACTCCCCAGGGTTGCTAGAACATAATGCTTCCCTCCAGGAACTCCCCACCCAAGAGACCATTGTGAGGAGAATACAGAGAGACAAAGCAAAGCCTGGAATGCTCTGATGTACTCTACATTTCAGCACAGCCGGTTGTGGATTATCCAGTTGTGGACGGAATCCCTAAAATGCTTTCCCTAAAACAGGAGTCAGTGTTTAATACACAGGTATAAATGCCAGCCCTCTGGCGCCATCTTCTGTCATTATCAAGGAATAAAGTACTCAAGAATCTCTAAAGATCCAACTATAGTCACTTTCCTTAAATGTCCATTTATGATCTAGAATAAGTGTCGTTAATCATAATAACAAGAGCAAACACGTATATAGGTACCTATGTTATAGGCACTGATGTAAACACTCTTTATATACTAACTCATTTAGTCTCTGTAATAACCCAGGGAGATAGGTAGATGTGACTACTCCCATTTTACAGATGGCAAAATAGTTGCAATGAGGAGTTAAATAGCCTGCACAAGGTCACCCAGTGACTAAAGTAGATGCAGGATTTGAACCTGGTTCTAGAATCTGTGTTCCTAGTAATTATACTTTGCTGCCTCGTTTTGTAGAAACAAGATTTATTTTCTGCTGACTTGAACTTTTAAGCCTTCTGTTTATGGCATACAAATCAAGTAGGGCCTGTGAAAGTACTTTGAAAAGGGAAATGTGATACAGATCTAGAATTATCTTGAGGATCGCATTGGCCATCTGCCTCTACAATGGCATTATGGGATGTGAAAGAGGAGTTGATCGACTGAGGTTCTTGTCCAAGTTAACAAATTTACATTATTGGGTACAAAACCTGAGGCTTACCACTGAAAGCTGTCAGGAGCCCTCCTGTGCCACCAGATGTTAGCAGGAAGTGCTGTCAGAATGCATCAGTATTGTTCAAAATGTGTGGTTATTTCTGTTCTCTTGTTAGGAGGGCCTCACATCAAAGTACAGTTTCAAGCTTTACATCTCATGGTCATGGCACTGCCTGATGCCAACAGGGACACAGCCCAGGTATGTTGTATCAACCTCATGGTCCATCACTGGCCCTTCTTAGTCAAAGATAATGGCTCAGGTGGAAAAATAAAAATCAAGAAGACAACTTACTAAGCCAGCTAAGCATGCTGCCAGCCTGTTACTGCCTTTCCACATTCTTACTGCTGTTCTTCCAAGGAAGATAGGAAAGATTATAAATCCTGGAATCTTCTGCCAATATTTCAGTTTAACTTATTCAATCTATTAAGAGATACTGAGTATCTAGTGCCAGGCACTGGCCTAGGGTTAGCAAGAAGAGAAGCAAAGATGGGAGATAAATGGGAAAATGTCAGAGGCCATTATGTAAGCTGCAGAATGTAAAGCCCTATAATTTTAGGCCCTCAGCTACTCACTTCAGTCTGGTGACAAACGATCTGAAGAGTATGCTTAGGGAGGAAATTTGAAGTAACTCATTTAAATGAAATTTCTAAATGTTGGTGTCTTACAGTTTATAAAGATAGTTCAATTGAAGAATCCTAGAATCTTGGTATTTTAGAAATCACCTGGTACGATCTTCTCAGTTTACAGGTTAGGAAAATTTGCCTCAGAAAAATGATTTTTTCCATTAACACATAATAGAACATTTGATAGAGCCATATTCCATGGTTCCCTCGGATATTCTGCCCCTTATTTCAGATTTATTTCCTTGCTGTATGTTGGCAAAAATCAAAAGGTTCTCTTGCTTATTTTGATAATGATTCTGTATGCAATAGGAAATTTGTTATAAGTACAACAGGTGTTTGGAAGCTTTGAAATGAAATTGAGTTAGGATGAGTTGGAAAGAGCCCATAATTTTGAGGCCAGTAAACATAATGCTGAAAACAAAGATGATTCTTTGTGCTGCCTCTCATTAGACATTTCAATTTGATGAGGACCTTTCCTCCTACATAATAAAATATCTGTGTCCATTATATGTCAATTATATCCTCAGCTCAAATAAGAGATTTGGATGTCACATAAGAATGTTTATTTCTGGGGCGCCTGGGTGGCTCAGTTGGTTAAGCCACTGCCTTCAGCTCAGGTCATGATCCTGGAGTGTCGGAATCGAGTCTCACATTGGGCTCCCTGCTCCGCGAGGAGTCTGCTTCTCCCTCTGACCTTCCCCCCTCTAGTGCTCTCTCTCACTCTCTCTCTCTCTCTCTCAAATAAATAAATAAAATATTTTTTTAAAAAAGGAATCTATTTCTAGTATAATTCAATAATTTTTCAAAAGCTGGAAATTTATTAGCTTGCTTTGGGGGTGTTTGTAAACAGTGTTCTTTTATATATAAAGGAGAAAAAAGGATGTATCTGTTATCAGATGTTTGGCTCAGAGTGTCATCTATCCTCTCATATAACCAAGGATGCAGTAAAAACAAGTAATCCAATACTTTTCTAACGGAAGATCCTCAAAAACATCACGGAACTGGTGGAGATGTTACACGCGTGTGCGCGCACACACACACACGCTTTTCCCCCATTCTACATTGTGACTGGATCTAAGATTGAAGCTGATGTGCTATAGAGATCAAGAGCTCTGGCTCGAGAATCAGGTTTCCTCAGTTCAAATCCTGGCTTTGCCGTTTAATTAATTGACACTGGGCAAAGCTACCTGAATCTTTTCCATTAATTTCCTCATCTCTCAAACAGTATTAATAATAGTACCTACTTCACAGGGTTTATAATGATGATAAAGTCATTAATATATATGTAGTATTAAGAATGCTTGGCTTACAATAAACCCTCAAATAAATGTTGACTATTATTACTATTATATGCTAACCATTTTCTCATTAAAAATACTATAGCAGGATTTAAACTTGAAAAACTGAAGAGAATTATTTTTTATTTTTTTATTATTTTTTTTAAGATTTCAGCCCTCTTGGTGAATTTCAGAAGATTCTGATAAGCATCTATGCTTTGGTGGGTTAGCCAAACCTAAAGCTTTCTCAAATCTCTCTCTTTTTTAAATGCCAAGAATAGCTGCATGTAAGCATTTCCTTTTGGTCTGCTGAATATTCCAAAACTAAAAGCAGTAGAAAAATGATACCCAGAATGTAAAATTTTTCAGTTTTTCAATTGAGTTTACATTTGAACTGAGGAATGAGATACTCATGCATGGGGGGGGGGGTTGTTTGTTTGCTGGAGGTTTTTTGTTTTTGTTTTTTCTAAATGGGTTTTCCATTCCCAAGGAAAGAAGATAGTTGTCAGTGGTAATGCTTTAAATTAAGGGTTTTTTTTTTTTTTCTTTAGGATTCCTTTTCTTCCTTCAGAACAAAACTGCACTTCATGTTTGAAATGCAGTGTTTCCTCTTCCTAGTTTACTACCTAATTTTAATATTTGTCAGCTTTGTTTGGGGTAAAAGAAAATAAAAAATGCAAACTACAATTTATAGAATCTCCAATATAATAAACTTCATAAAAATGGAAGTACTTTTAGGAAGTAGAGAATTCAATAAACTGTCCATATTTCTCATTAATACTTTTAAGAAATAAAAGCGGTAACATTATATGTTTAACCATTCTACAGTTCTGACAGTTTTCCAGAAGCACCATGAATGGATATAGAAATGATTGATAGCAATCAGTGATGCCTTTTGATAATTTACAGTAGTGTGACACAGTGCTGTTTCTTGTTAGGCCCTCATGACATTCTTCAATAAAGTGATTGCCAACGAATCAAAAAACCGAATGAGTATATGGAATATTTCTACTATAATGGCACCAAACCTTTTCTTCAGTCGAAGCAAACATTCTGATCATGAAGAATTACAGTTAGCAAACACTGCAGCCCACATCATCCGCCTAATGCTTAAATACCAGAAAATTCTGTGGAAGGTGAGTAACAGTGTGATGACTGTTGTTTTCCTTGGATGTCCACCAGCACCCGGGAAACATAACGGCTGCATGTCCTTAGTCACAGGGAGGAAATGTGAGAAGATAATCCCAGGTTGCTTGTGGCATCTTTGTACACTGGCTGCTCCTAAGTCTGTTTTCCCTTTTAAACAGGAATTCTTCGGATTTTTTCTAATCTTTACAAGGACAAGTGCCACAGTCCCTGGTTCGAAGTTACTGAGCATCCGGAAGGAGTTACCATAACTGAAGACAGAGCCTAACAGGGATGTTTAATTCAAACGCTTGCCTTTTGATTCAAGCTGTGTTTCTTCTCCAGGTTCCATCTTTCTTAATCATGCAAGTCAGAAGAATGAACGAAACTACCATGTTGTTAAAGAAACAGCTCCCAAGTGTCAAAAAGCTGCTGAGGAGGAAGACCATAGAACGAGAGGTAATGACAATAAACTAAGGATGCAAATGCCATTACAACCCAGGTTTTTATTTCTCAAAGTGTAACACAAAGTAGCTTGTAATTTAGAACCAAGTATCACTCTTGTGACTATAAATATTTTAGAAATGGTGCTCATAACAGAGTACCGAGGTCTTTCCATTTTGTTGAAATATGAGCTTCTTCTCGTTGAGGTTTTTGAAATATTTCTATCATGAGGGTTATTTAAAATTCTGTTAAGTACTTAAGTCTAAGATAGAAGTCAACATTTTAGTCCCTGTAAGTTAGATTTAGGGCAATTCAGTATATCTAATAAATAAAGAATTCCCTAGTGATTAAATAATTTTTAATCTTCAAGTTGTTTAGTGTAAATTCATTGCCTTCCAAAGATTTTTTTCTTAAGTATAGTTTGTACAGAGATGAAAAAGGGAACAGGTTTTAGAAGAATTAACTTTATTGCTTTAATTTAATTTGGAAGATCATGAGTGTCAGAACATTCAACCTTGAGGAGGATGTAGAGATACATGAAATTTGCTTGTTCTTAAAGGAATTTCCACCTAATTTGGGAGAGAAATGTGTACAAGAACCATGAATATGCATTAAGGGTTAGACCAGTTGTATGGACCATGTGGCAGGACCATGCAGAAGAGAAAGAAATGAGCTCCATTGTGGGGAATTATGGACACTTTCCTAAAGGAAGTGTGATGTTTGAGCTACATCGTGAAGGATGGATATTATTTTGAAGGGAGAAAGGAGGAAAAAGTCAATCTAGGGAAAGATACAGTAAATGGCAAAGCAGTGAAGTGGGAGTATTACTTATTGATCTGTCATAATCATGATGAATGGCCTTGTTCCTTTATTGATTACAGGCAAAGTGACTTCAGAATAAGTAGAATCAACATTTAAATTTGGAAAAAAGATTGCCTTGAGAAAAAAATTCATTTTTTAAAAAAGTTACTTTTTATATTTTCCTCATTTCATACAGTTCATGTGTTTAAAGTGTAAAATTCAGTCTTTTTAGTGTATTCCCAGATATTGGCAATCATCAGTGCAATCAAGTTTAAAACATTCTCATCACCTGAAAAAATGCCATCCCCTTTGGCTATCATCCCCGTAAATACATCTCCACCATTTCCTTCTACCAGTCCTAAGCAATAGTTTATCAACTTTCTGTTTCTATAGAATTTCCTGTCTGGGCTTTTAATGTGGCCTTCTGTGACTGGTTTTTCATTTAACCTTATATTTTCATGGTTCATCCAAGTCATAGTATGTATCAGTACTTCTTTTTTATGGCCAAATAACATTCCCTTATATGGATTTCCACATATTTTTTTATCCATTCATTTATTGGCAGACATTTGGGTTGATTATATCTTTCACTTATTATGACTAACGCTGCTGTAAACATTTATACTTATGTATAGAAACATGTTTTAATTCTCTTTGGTATATGGTAGGTAATAAAGCAACTCTATGTTGAATCATTTAACAAACTGCCAGAATGTTTTTCCAAAGCAGCTGCCCCATTTTTACATTTTCACCAGCAGTGTGTGATGATTCAGATTTTTTTCCATATCCTCACCAAAACTTGTTATAATCAGGAACTTTTATTCTATCCATCCTTTTAGTATAAAGTGGTATCTTATGGTGGTTTTGATTTGTATTTCTCTGAAAACTAATGATGATGAGCATCTTTTCATATGCCTGTTGGCCATTTGTATTTTTTTGGAGAAATGTCGATTCAGATTCTTTGCCAATTTTTGGTTGGGTTGCCTTTTCACTGTTAAGTGGTAGGAGTTCTTCATATATTCTAGATAAAAATCCCTTATCGGATGTATGATTAGAAAATATTTTTCCCCTTCTGTGGGTTGTCTTCTCAATTTCTTGATTGTGTCCTTTGATACACAAAGGTTTTTAATTATGATGAAGTATAGTTTATGCATTTCTTTTGTTATCATATATAAGAATCCTCTGTCAAATCTCAGATCATAAGGATCTGAACCCTATGTGTCCTAAGAATTTTAGTTTTAGTTCTTATATTTATGTCTTTATTCCGTTTGAGTTCTTTTTAGTATGTGATACAAGGTAGGAGTATACAAATTCATTCTTTTGCATGTGACTATCCAGTATCCCCGCATCATTTGGTGAAAAAGACTACTCTTTCCCCAGTGAATGCTCTTGGAACTGTTGTTGAAAATTGACCATAAATGTATGGGTTTTTTTTCAGACTCTTAATTCTGTTCTGTTGATCTGTATGTCTATCCTTACGCTAGTAACACACTGTTTTGATTACTGTAGCTTTGTTTTAAGATTTGAAATTGAAAAGTGAGAGTCTTTCAATTTTTTTCCCCAAATAACTTTGCTTATTTGGAGTTCCCTAATTCCCATATGAATTTTAGTGCCAGTTTCCCCATTTCTGGAAAAAAGAACAGTAGTTGGTCTTTTGATAGGGATTGCATTAAATATGTGGATTAATTTGGGAAAGATTGCCATCTTAATAATATTACATTTTCTAGTCTATGAAAATGGATTATTGTTCCTTTTATGTAGGTTTTTTATAATTTATAATTTCTTTTAACACTGTTTTATACTTTCTAGTATATAAGTCTTTTACTTCCTTGATTAATATTTATTCCTAAATATTATTCTTGTTGATATTATGGTATGGCAAATGTAACTGTTTTCTTAATTTCATTTCTCGATCACTAATTATATAGGGAAATACAATTGAAATACAATTAATCTGTATTCTGCAGTTTTGCTGAATGCATTTACTGACACTAATAGTTTGATTTTATGTGTTAATTCTTTAGGATTTCTAGATATAAGGTCATGCTGTCAATGAATGGAGGTAATTTTCCTTCTTCCTTCCCAGTCTGGATGCCTTTTACTTCTTTTCTTCCTGGCTAGAACTCCAGTAAAATATTAAATAAGAAGACATGAGCAGAGATCCTTGTTTTGTTTCTGATCTTAAGAGGAAATCTCAGTCTTTCACCATTAAGTATGATGGTAAATCTGGGTTTTTCACAATTACCTCTATTGGTTTGAGAAAATTTCATTCTTTTTTTTTCTTCTTAAAAATTAATTTGTGTAAACTGGAAAGAAATAGTTTACCTATTTCTCCCCACTGTACCCCATTCTTCACCATGACAACCACCAATCTGTTCTCTGTGTCTACAAGCTGGGATGTGTGAGAGTATGTGTGTGTGTGTGTGTGTACACACACACAGATATATATATTCCAATATATATTCTAAATATAAGAGAAACTATACTGTATTTGTCTTTGTCTGAATTATTTCACTTGGCATTATTCCCTCAAAATCTTGCCATTTTCAATAACGTGGATGTGTCTCAAGAAAACTCTGTTCTATTCTTAATATGTTGGGTGCTTTTATGATGGAAAGGTGTTCAACTTTGTCAAAAGCTTTTTCTAGGGCGCCTGGGTGACTCAGTTGGTTAAGCGACTGCCTTCGGCACAGTTCAGATCCCGGAGACCTGGGATCGAGCCCCGCATCAGGCTGCCTGCTCGGCGGGAAGCCTGCTTCTCCCTCTCTCACTCCCCCTTCTTGTGTTCCCTCTCTGGCTGTGTTTCTCTCTGTCAGATAAATAAAATCTTAAAAAAAAAAAAAAAAAAAGCTTTTTCTTCATCTGTTAAGATGATCACTGTTGTTTTTTTTTTTCCTTTCATTATTAATATGATGTATTACACTGATTGGTTTTCATATACCAAACTAACCCTGCATTCTTGGGATAAATCCTACTTGGCCAATGTATATAATCCTTTTAATAGCTTGCTAGATGGGTTGCTTATATTTTATTGAGGATTTTTACATTAGCATTTATAAAGGATATATTGGCCTATAGTTTTTATTTCTTGTTATATCTTGTTCAGCTTTGATATTGAAATACTGGCCTTATAGAATGAGCTTGGAAGTGTTCCTTCTGCTTCTATTTTTTTTAGAAGGGTTTAAGAATAATTGGTATTAATTCTTTAAATTTGCAGAATTCACCAGCAACAATGTCTGGATCTAGACTTTTCTCTGTAGGAATTTTTTTTTTTTTTTGACTACTAGACTTCATCTTCTAATTTTTTTTTTTTTAAGATTTTATTTATCTATTTGACAGAGAGAAACACAGCCAGAGAGGGAACACAAGCAGGGGGGAGTGAGAGAGCTGGAAACAGGCTTCCCACTGAGCAGGGAGCCTGATGTGGGACTTGATCCTGGGCCTCCAGGATCATGAACTGAACCGAAGGCAGATGCTTTACGACTGAGCCACCCAAGCGCACCTAGACTTCATCTTCTTACTTATTATAACTCTATTCAGACTTGCTGTTTCTTGTTCATCAGTGTTGATAGCTTGTGTGTTTCTAGGATTTTGTCTGTTTCATCTTGGTTATCAAATTTGTTGGTGTATCAATTGTTCATGGTGTTCTCTTATAATTATTTTTATTTCTGTAAAGATTCGTAATAATGTCCCCACGTACATTCTGGATTTATAATTTGAATCTTCATTCTTTTGTCACAGTCTATCCTAAATATTGTCAATTTTGTTGATTTTTTTTTGATAGGCCAACTTTTGTTTCATTGATTCTCTTGTTTTTCTGTTCTTAGCCCTTAGTAAAATTCTGGTCTTTATTATTTATTTTGTTAAGCTTGGTTTGAGTTTAGTTGGCCTTTTTCTTTAGTTTCTTAATGTAGAAGGTTAGATTATTAACTTGAGTTCATTCCTTTTTAATGTAAACCTTTACATCTATGAGTTTTCCTCTGAGAACTACTTTTGCTCTATCCTTAAGTTTTGATATGTTATGTTTCATTTTCACCCATCTCAAAGTACTTTTTAATTTTCCTTTAACTCATTGTTATTCAAGAGTATTGTTTTGGGCACCTTAGGTGGCTCAGGTCGTGATTTCAGGGTCCTGGGATAGAGGACTGCATCGGGCTCTCTGCTCAGTGGGAAGCCTGCTTTCTCCTCTCTCTGCCTGCCTCTCTGCCTATTTGTGATCTCTCTCTCTCTGTCAAATAAATAAATAAATAAATAAATAATCTTTAAAAAAAAAGAGTATTGTTTTAATTTCCACACATTTGTGAATTTGCCAGATTCACTTCTGTTGTTGATTTCTCATTTATTCCATTTTGGGTAGCAAATATACTTCACATTATTTTTTACATTTTTCTTAAAGATTTATTAATTTTTTACAGAGAAGGGGGGAGGGGCAGAGGGAAAGAACCTAAAGCAGACTCCCCCCTGAGCAGGGAGTCCAGTGTGGGGTTTGATCTCACAACCCTGTGATATCATGACCTCAGCTGAAATCAGGAGTTGGACACTCAACTTACCGAGCCACCCAGGTGGCCCAATATTATTTTGATATTTTTAAATTAATTGAGACTCATTTTGTGACTTAACATATTGTTTATCCTGAAAAATGTTCTGTGTGTACTTAATGCAAAGGGACTCTGCTGTTGCTAATGTTCTATAGATGTCTGTTAGATCTAGATGAAGGTTTCTTTTCTCTCTGATCTTCTGCCTAGTTCTTCTGTTACTCAAAGTGAGGTATTGAAATATTTAAGTCTCTAGCTGTTGCAGAACTGTTTCTCCCTTCAGTTCATTTTTTTTTGCTGTATGACTTATGATATGTCTTTTGCTGTATGATATTTTTGTTCCATAGTTCCTCCATTACTGCTTTTCTTTTGTGTATTTTCTAATATACCACTTTTAATTATTTTACTATATATTTTTGTTAAAAGATACCATTGTTTATTTTACTACACATTTTTTAATTATCTCTTTAGTGGTTGCCCTGAGTATTACAAGGAACATCTTAATATATCACAATCTAGCTCTTATTAATTTCCCCTATAGAAACTCTACTTATAGATCCCATGTCTCCTACATTATGCTGTTATTGCCACAAATTGCATCTTTATAAATTATGTGCCCATCAACATAAATTTATGATTATTGATTTATGCACTTACCTTTTAAGTTAGATGGGAAATATGTGGAGTTATAAAAAATACCTAATGCTGCCTTATATATTTACCTATGTGTAGTTATCTTTACCGGTATTATTTCTCCTGTGGATTCAGGTTACTCTCTCATGTCCCTTCATTTCAGCCTAAAGGATTCTCTTTAACATTTTTTGTAGGGAAGTTTTGCTAGGAGTGCTTTTTTTTTTAAATCTAAGAATGTCTTAATTTATTCATTTTCTGATTTTTTTTTAATTTAATAACCATAAACCTAATTCTGTAATTCAGCTGCACTTAGAGAGGGATTAGGAAATATGGAACCCAAACTGCAAGAACACAAAGATTAGCTGTTTTAAGCAGATGATGATAAAGGGGGTGCTCTTCTGAGCTACAGAAAGAATGTTCTGGTGGTTAAGATAAAAAATAAGGCCAAATTTATTAAATTTCTCTATAGTCAACAGAGGTGATCTTTTTGTCGGTCTTGCCATCTTGGACCCAAAGTGCCCTGTGACTTCCACAATATTCATGCCCTCTTTCACCTTGCCATAGACCACATGCTTCCATCCAACCACTCAGTCTTGGCAGTGCAGATGAAAAACTGGGAACCATTTGTGTTGGGTCCAGCATTTGCCATGGACGAGATACCAGGCCCTTGTACTTTAGGATGATTTTTTGTCAAATTTCTCTCCATAGACTTTCTAACAGTGTAATTTATGGCATGGGAAATCACTGCCCCGGCACATAAATCCCAAAATAATCTGTGAAAGCAGGAACTTTTATAACCTAATCTTTTCTCCCCAGTGCTCAGAGCGTGAACATTTTCTGCTGTCTTTGAAACTGTGTCTGCAAGCAGCTTAACAGAAATGTAGCTGAAGGGCTCCCTTCTCAACAGCAGTATTGAAGAGCATGGAGGGGTTTTAACTGGGACTGGGTGGCACAGGTAGTTCTGGCGTGGTGGCATCTAGAAGGCCTCTTTATTTTTTAAAGATTGTTTTGCCAGATAGAATTTTGCTTAACAGTTTTTTTTTCTTTCAGCACTTTGAATACATCATCCCATTGTCTTCTGGCTTTCATGGTTTTTGCTGGGAAATCAGCTGTTTTTATTGAAAATCTCCTGTGCATGCTGGGTTGCTTTTCTCTTGCTGCTTTCAAATACTTTGTCTTTTTACAATTTGATTATGATGTATCTTGCTGTGGATCTCTTTCAGTTTATTCTATGAGCTTTTTGAATAGGTAGATCAATGTTTTCAGCAAATTTGGAGAGTTTTCAGCCATTATTACTCAAATATTCTCTCTGTCTCTTTCTCTTCTCTTCCTCTGGGACTCTTAATTATGTATGTGTTGGTACATTTCATATGGGATATTGTTCTACAATTCCCCTTAGATTTTGTTCATTTTTATTCATTATTTTTTCTTTCCATTCTTCATGGTTTCTTTCCATTCTTCAGAATGGATAATCTCAATCAATTTATCTTCAGATTTCCTGATTGTTTTCTTCTGCCTCCTTAAATCTGCTGTTGAGCCTTTCTAGTGGATTTTTCATTTCAGTTGGACTTTCCAGTCCAAACTTTCCATTTGATTCCTTTTTATAATTTCTCTTTTTTGATGTTCTCAATTTGCTGAGATCTCTCATGGTTTTCTTTACTTCTTTAAACACGATTTCCATTAGCCCTTTGAACATCTTTAAAATATTTTATTTGAAGGCTTTTTCTAGTAAGTTTAATGTCTAAGTTTCCTTCAGGAGTTTCTTTTGAAACTACTTTTTCCCCTGTGTATGGGTCATATTTTCTTGACTTTTTTTGCCTGTCTCATAATTGTGTTGTTGTTGTTGAAGAAGAACGAACATTTTATTTATTTATTTATTTATTTATTTATTTATTTATTTATTTATTTGTTGTAAGATTTTATGTATTTGTTTGACAGAGTGAGAGAGCACAAGCAGGGGGAGTGGCAGAGGGAGAGGGAGAAGCAGCTCCCCACTGAGCAGGGATCCCATTGCAGGTCTCAATCCCAGAACCCTGGGATCATGATCTGAGCTGAAGGCAGACACTTAACTGACTGAGCCACCCAGGCACCAGAAGAATGGACATTTTAAATATTACAATGTGGCAACTTTGAAAATATGATTCTTCTCCCTCTTCCAGGGTTTGTGGCTGCTTGTTGTAGCTATCATTTATTTGTTTAATTACTTTTCTGCTGAGCTAATTTTATAACGTTTGAATTGTTTTATGTGGCTACTGCAGTCTCTGCTCCATGATGTTATTGGTTAGCTAATGTTTGCACAGAGATTTTCTTAAACTCCTTATACCAAAAATTCCCAGTCTTCGCAGATGAACTCTGTGTGTTTGTTCGGTCACATCTTCAGCATTCAACCAGACAGTTTTTGATTTTTCCTGAGGCTTCAGTTCCTGCCTGGATAGAATCCAAAGGTCAGCTAGCTTAAGTTGACAGCTTAAGTTATTTTCAGGTCTTTTTTGAACATATGCATAACCCTTGGCATGCATATGGCCTTCTAGAGTGTCACGACACTTGGAGCTTTTCAAAGACCTTATTCCCCAAAGCATCTCAGTTTCCAGTTTTGTCTCCCAAGCGTTTTAGTTAGTCTGTTGTTTTCTCCAAATCTTACCCCCTGCATCAGGCAACCATTACTAAAACATTTGCACATCAATGTTTTCACCATCATACCACTTTAGGACTGGTCAGGTTCCAAGTTAGTCAGGATAGAGGCGAGCCTTCTGAACCAGTATTCTAGGGAGCCACCAACCAGGTCAGAACAAAGAATTAGAATTCTTTGTGAATGAGTCATTCTGCTCCCTCCTGTACCTATACTAGAAATGCAGGCTGTTAGTATATTTTTTTAATATTTTATTTATTTATTTGACAGAAACACAGCGAGAGAGGGAACATAAGCAGGGGCAGTGAGAGAGGGAGAAGCAGGCTTCTCACTGAGCAGGGAGCCCGATGCCGGGCCTGATCCCAGAACTTCAGGATCATGACCTGAGCTGAAGGCAGACGCTTAACGACTGAGCCACCCAGGCACCCCGCAGGCTGTTATTTTTAAACCTGGCACTGAGCGAGGCAGCAGAGATGGGAAAAGTATAAAGTTAAAGATTTATTTATTTGGGGGGAGGGATATAAGTATGAGTGAGGGGAGGGGTAGAGGGGGAGAGAGAATCCTTATGTAGACTTCCTCCTGAGCATGGAGCCTGACACAGCTCATTGCCAGGATCCTGAGATCATGACCTGAGCTAAAATGAAGAGTTGACTGCTTAACTGACTGAGCCACCCAGGTGCACCATTTTTCTTACTTCAGCACTAATCTGGTTGCATCCTTTGGGCTAGTGTCCTCAAAGATTTAAAACTTTTCTCTGTACCTCAATTTTCTTATCCTATAAATCGGGGAGAAAAGTAATGATACCTAATTCACAGAGTTGCCATTAGCATCAACTCACCATATGTAAAAGCACTTTGTAAGTTGTATATGTAATGCTATATGACTGTCAGCTATTTTAATTTTTTGGTTCTAACATTAGGGATATGAAAAAGGTAGAATTTAGAGTTTTTAAGTACCATGGAAGCAAATACTTAAAGTTTTAAGAAAGTATTTTTTCAGTTCTGTTGTACCAAACTATGTATTTACCTCTTAACTTTGATAAAACCTCTTAAATTTGTTTTTCCAACATTATTCCTGAGTGCTAAATGTGTTTTATTTAGGTTATAAGCCCCAAGACTTTAACAGGTTACAAAGTTCATTAACAGTGTACAAAGTTCAAAAGGTACAAAACACTACAGAATAAAAATTGGCCACCTCTGACTTTCCCTCCTGGAGCCAAATAATCATCAGCAGTGATAGGGTGGGTGTGCCCAAAACCATGCAGGTGTATTGTGCACATGCAAATATGAATGTATGTTTTTTATGACTTTGTTAGAATAACATTTATTAAGTGGAGCATACTGAATGGTGAATCACACACAGCTCAACAACAAACCATAGGAGAAACTGAAATAGGAAGGTTTAGGATTTACAGGTTCTGGAGAAAGTACACAGCATGCTTCAGGAACCAAATGGGTAGGTCAAGGCAGGATGCAGACATAGCCATAAAACCTGGGGCAAATTTCTTTGTTAGGGTCCATGGGTACAGTGCTTTGGGGCAAATTTCTTTGTTAGGGTCCATCGGTACAGTACTTTGGGGCAAATCTCTTTGTTAGGGTCCATGGGTACAGTGCTTTGGGGCAAATTTCTTTGTTAGGGTCCATGGGTACAGTACTTTGGGGCAAATTTCTTTGTTAGAGTCCTTGAGTACAGTGCTTTGGGGCACATTTCTTTGTTAGGGTCCATGGGTACAGTACTTTGGGGCAAATCTCTTTGTTAAGGTCCATGAGTACAGTACTTTGGGGCAAATTTCTTTGTTAGGGTCCATGGGTACAGTGCTTTGGGGCAAATCTCTTTGTTAGGGTCCAGGAGTACAGTGCTTTGGGGCAAATCTCTTTGTTAGGGTCCAGGTGTACAGTGCTTTGGGGCAAATCTCTTTGTTAGGGTCCAGGAGTACAGTGCTTTGGCCAAACTAAGGACAGTTTAGTAAATTCAAGCCAAAAGAGTGGGTTTTTGGTGAGTTCCACAGGGGTCTTATCTAAGGGGTACACAAGGGGATGACCCCGGGAGGTGGGGAGACTATCACAAAGGATACGGGGAAGTCTTATCAGGACTCCACAATTATGTCATGACTCTATGGGCTTATGTCTAGGGCATGGGCTTGCATGAGGGACTGCTGTCAGTTTAAGGTCACTGCAGGACGCTTGGCCGAACAAAATGGATACTGAGGCAGCAACACCATGGAGTGTAAGCTGACCTGAACTCTTGACAGTGTTCTTTCCCCCTTTTTTGCATGAATGGTAATATACATGAACTACCGTCCTGTGTTTTGCTTTACTGACTTAAAAAATCATGGTGATTATTTCATATTATTATTCCATGATCAGTTTACAAAGCAAAGCCTTCTTTGCTTCTTTTGCATGGTATTCCATAGACACATAATTTATGTAAGCAGTCCCATATTGTTGAACAGTTAGATTCTGTCTTTTGCTAGTAAGATTTATGCACCAGTGAACAAACTTGTATATACATCATTTCTCACAAGTGAAGTATAGCTGTAGGATAAACTTAGAGATGTAGCATTGTGGGTTCATTTTATACTTTGATTAAATATTTCCAAATATTTTCCATAAAGATTTTAACAGTGTACATGTCCCATAGCAGCATGTATTTGTTTTCCCAACATTAATCCTGAGCACTAAATGTGTTTTATTTAGGTCATAAGCCCCAAGACTTCAAAGGTACTACAGAAATCACCCTCATCGAGAAGAATGGTAAGAAAACAATTAATTTCCTTCCCTCTCTTATTAAATTCTCTGGCCATGTCTATCATACCTGTATATAATTTTGGTCATGATCTAGCCTTCAAACTTGACATTTCATGTGGCACGTGAAGGAATAGTATAGGGAGAGAGTCAACCAACTGATGACTCAAAAAGTATGGTTAAGTATCCTGTACACAAGTATGAATACTGTAAGAATTTATAGGGAAAATGTGATTATTATGATCACAGGTTCAGTAACATCAGGAAAGTGGAATTTATCTTACAGAGGTTTCTGGCATGGGAGAGGCGCTGGACGAGGTAGGGTATGAAATAACCAAAACAATATTCTAGGAGTTTAGTCTTGGCTCTAATGACCCAACACCCTACACCCTCCCCACCGCCAAGTCTATCTCCCTCAACATCCATTTCCTGGCATGCTATCCTGGTTCTTACTGGTGATAGTATAAAAGTACCATAATAACTGACCCTGTTTTAAAATATTTTCTATTAGCTTCCTACCATAAACTAGGTACCTTAAAATATTAGAAATTTACTCTCTCACAGTTCTGCAGGCTAAAATCTGAAATCAAGGTGTCTACTTATTTTGTTCCTTCTGAAGTCTGTGAGAGAAGGATCTGTTCTTAACATCATTCCTAGTTTTTGGTGATGCATCAATTCTTGATAATCCTTAGCTTATAGATACATCACTTTAATCTCCACCTCCATCTTTACACACTGTGTGTGTGTGTGTGTGTGTGTCTTCTCCTTTTATAAGAACAGTAGCCATACTGGTTGTATATCCACCCTACTCCATTATGACCTCATCTGAGCTAATTACAACTGCAGTGATCCTATTTCCAAATAAAGTTATATTTTTAGCTACTGGGGGTTAGGACTTCATATAGCTTTTGAGGGTACACAGTTCAACCCATAACATATTCCTTTTAGGGTATGTATTAAGTCAGTTTAACGTAAACTATGTATATCAACTTAAACCTTATCAACCATGCCATCCTTTGAGAATATTCCAATTTAAAATGATTACCTAAGGAGTTAGCCAGATCC
The DNA here is from genome assembly GCA_004023965.1 of Spilogale gracilis. Taxonomy (NCBI): domain Eukaryota; kingdom Metazoa; phylum Chordata; class Mammalia; order Carnivora; family Mephitidae; genus Spilogale; species Spilogale gracilis. Next base: position 34,372 of record PITA01005204.1, on the reverse strand, counting down.
TTAGATAAAAATTTATTTCTGTTCGTATGAGGTAGATAATTAATCTTTAAAAATTCATAATTAGGGAAAAAAAAGAGTTTTCTAGTTAACCCTAACAAAACAGAAATTACTGTTAATTAGACCATGCGATTTTTGATTGTTTCATTTAATAAGAGCTCCAGGGTAGGTCTGCAGGCCAGTCTTGTCACATGAAAACAGATACTCAGCAGTCCATAACACTGCTCATCAGAGTGTTATCACACACTTCGAGGAGTCAAGTTTTACTTAAATCAAGTTTTACTCATTTGGAATTCAACTTGGGACCCCAGTCATTATTAACTAAAGAAAAAAGATATTTAAAAAGCTGTATTTTCTAATTGATTCTCAAATTTTTCAGATCTTGATCTTAAAATGCAGAAATTCTGCTTAAAGTAAGCTTATTTAAGGCACAGTTCAAGGACATGAACTGATAGAAACATGAGATTTTGTTATAACCTAGTGTTACTTCTTTCTTTTTTAAGGCAGTATAGCAAGACCTTAAGCATGTAACAAAAGTAAAATCCTGGGTTAAGTTTGGTGTATCTCCTGTTAAATTAAAAAGAAAGCAGTGTTTTATTCTGGTTAAATACTGGTACATTCACGTTTTCCTAATCACATTGCCACTGATTTTCATATCTCTTAAGTGCAGTCATTAAAGTGATATTCATCCTAGTTTGACAGAATGTACTGAATTTTTCCTCATTGGCAGTCGGACGTGCCGGAAGGAGTCATAAGGGTCCATGCTCCACTTCTCTCTAAGGTGTCCATGGCCATTCAGCTCACTAGTCACACCAGAGCCAAAGACATACTGGCAAAATTTCAATATGAGAACAGGTGAGTAAAAGTGAATATAGGTCTCTGTGCAAGGAAGGTGATTTTTAATTAGATAAGGCATTTACAAACTTGACCTTTTGGGAAAATTAGAACCTGTTACTTTGGGGACTTTACCAATAGAGTTAGTTAAAAGTAGAGAAAAAGATTAAGTAGACCATAGAATTGTTGATAACAGAAGTGTTTCTTGTTTGTTTGTTTCTGTTTTGTTCTGTTTTTAAGAAATTTCTACAAATGGGATTCTTAATAGATGTCTTCTATCTTGGTGGTTTTATTTGCTACAAGTTTTACCTTTTATTAGAACAAAAAAATGTAGCAAGTTAGCTTTATAGATACCTGGACTACAGTTTCAGGCTTCATTGAGCCTCAACATGCCTAGATCAGATAAAGTTTATGTAGTTAAATGGACATGATAGCCATTGTTTTCCTTAAAACATACTATTAGTAAGTCTTGGGATCAGAATTTTATTTACAAAAAAAATCCTTTGGCTTATCTCCCATAAGTGACCTCAAAGCAGCATTAATCAAGATAATTTTTCTTTAGGCATGCTCATTCAAGGATAAACATTTGCCCTGAGGTTTTTAAAAGATGAGAAACATGAAAGGCACTAGTTTAAATCCATCCATTAGCGAGCAGCTACAGCTTGACCCTGGTGGTAGATCCAAGAAGCTCTACAAATTGTAATGAACTTAATACACACACACACACACACACACACACACACACACACACGAGTACAAAGGGGAAATTTGAATAGGATAGGTGTATCATATCAATGTCAGCTTGCTAACTCAAGAAACTAAGGAAACCCAAACAGGATAAACCAAAGAAATCCCATACAAAACAACATAATCAAACTTGGAAAAATTAAAGACAAAGAAAAAAACCTTGACAGCATCCAGAGAGAAGAAATGCCTTTCTTATAGGGAACACCAGTTCTAATTACTGCAGATTTCTCATTTCTCATTTGAAACCCTGGAGGCCAGATAGCATCTTTCCAACTAAAAGGAACTGTCAGCCTTGAATTCTATGTCCTACAAAAAACATCTTTCAGAATGAAAGGGAAACAAAGATATTCTTGGGTGAGGCAAAACTAAAGAATTTTGTTGCTAGCAAATTTACCCATAAAGAATGGATAAAGGAAGTTCTTTACATAGAAAGGAAATGATAACAAAGACTTGAAACATCAGAAAGGAAAGGAAAACATCAGAATGGGTAAAAAAAAAAATAGTAACTATAATAGATTATCCTACTCCTTATGCATTTCCTTTTTTTTTTTAAAGATTTTATTTATTTGACAGAGAGAAACACAGCCAGAGAGGGAACACAAGCTGGGGAAGTGAGAGAGAGAGAAGCAGGCTTCCCGCCGAGCAGGGAGCCCGATGTGGGACTCGATCCCAGGTCTCTCAGATCATGACCTGAGCTGAAGGCAGTCGCTCAACCAACTGAGCCACCCAGGTGCCCTCCTTATGCATTTCTTAAATCATATTTGATGGTTAAAGCAAAAATTGCACCATTGGAAATGGTGCTCTGTGTATGTTGAGGACACATTTAAGATAATTTTATTTATTTATTTATTTATTTATTTATTTATTTTAAAAGAATTATTTGTATATGAGAACAAGAGCAGGGGAGAGGGTAAGGACAGAAGGAGAGCGAGAATCTCAAGCAGACTCTGTGTTCAGTGAGGGGCTGGAAGCAGAGCTCCATCCCAAGACCCCAAGAACATGATGTGAGCTAATATCAGGAGTTGGATGCTCGACCTACTGAGCCGCCCACGTGCCCCAACACAATTCTATTTCAAAAGCTTGAGGCTGATCACTCCTTATTGTCTGCGCAGTGACTTCTCTCCAAAGACTCTAGTATGTAAAGAGGGCAAAGGAATAACTTCATAGTCATGAAATCTGACCTCAGCAGGTGACCAAGTTAACATCAAGGATGATAAAGTCATACTGATAGTATGTAGCCCTGATAAAAATAATGAAAATGGCCCTTTTGTCACTTTCCTCCCCAAAACACATAACTCCTGCCAAATGTGAGAAAAATATCAGGGAAATCCCAGTTTGGAAACATTCTACAAAATACCTGATGAGTCTTCCTGAAAACTGTCAAAGACATCAAAAACAAGACAAGTGTGAGAAACTGTCAGGGTCAAGAGGAACCTGTTGAGATATGACTATGTATTAGTTTCCCAGAATTTCCGTAACAAATTACCTCAAACTAGGTGGCTTAAAACAACAGAAATGTATTCTTTCAGTTCAGGAGGCCAGGAGTCTAAAAGAAATGTGTCAGCAGAGTTGGTTCCTTCTGGAGGCTGTGAGGGAGAAGCTCTGCCATACCTCTCTGCTAGCTTCTAGTGGTTGCCAACATCCTTGGCATTCCATGGTTTATAGATGTATCACTCCAGTCTCTCCATCTCACGTCTTCTTTGTGTTTCTCTGTATTTTCTCTCCTTCTTGTAAGGATTCACTGGATTTTAGGGGGTCCCCTGAATCCAGGATGATTTCATCTCTAGATTCTTAGCTGATTACATATGTAAATAACCATATATTCAAATGAAGTCAGATTCTGAACATCTAAGCAGACATGAATTTTGGAAGGGACACTATTCAACTAATTATAATTACTGAATATACTGTAATATTCTGGCTGGGTCACAGGAACAGAACACAGATGCTACATAAAAACCAAGAACATCTAAATAAAGTATAAACCTTGGTTAATAATAACATATTAGTATTCATTAGTTGTGACAAATGTACCATATTCATGTTAGAAGTTAATAATGGGGGGACAGAGTATGGGGAATATGGGAACTGTTTATACTGTATAATTTTCAGTTTTTCTCTAAATCATCATAGGGTTCTAAAACTAAATTCATTTATAAAATTTGTCAGAGTTTTACCAATTAGAAAATCTATTAAATAATAATTTCAGAGTAAAATATGTAAGGTTTAGTTATTCTAGAATATTAGGATAATCTTTGTTTTATTTTTTTATTTTTTTTTTTTTAATATTTTATTTATTTGACAGAGAGAAACACAGCCAGAGAGGGAACACAAGCAGGGGGAATGAGAGAGGGAGAAGCAGGCCTCCCGCCGAGCAGGGAGCCCGATGTGGGACTCGATCCCGGGTCTCCGGGATCATGACCTGAGCCGAAGGCAGTCGCTTAACCAACTGAGCCACCCAGGCGCCCCTAATCTTTGTTTTAAAAGTGAAATCCATATATGCATTCGCGGTCCTCTTCATTTAACTTTGTTATTTTTAATTTAAAGAACTAAGACTAAATAGAATTAAATATTTATTTTTAAAGTATGAAGTTAAAGAGAACTGATAAGAGTAGGTTTCTACATATTACTCGAAATAGTAAAACATCAATCCCAATAGACTATGATAAATTACATATGTTATTTTAATGCCAAAGAAACCACAAAGAGAACCATACAAAGCAGTATACAGAAAACACTGTGAATAAGTCAAGATAAAATCATAAGAGACAGACCATACCCTGGGCGATAAAATAAATTTCAATGAATGTAAAATACTTGAAATCATACAGAGTATCTTTTCTGACCGTAGAGGAGCCAAACTAGATGTTAATAACAGCAAGACAGTATGATAATTACTAAATACTGAAACTGAAACCACACATGGTTCATTAAACCACCCATGACCATGGGTCAAAGAGGAAGTGTTCAAGGAAATTGTTAAAAGTACATAGAATGAAATAAAACTGCAGCTTACCAAATTTTGTACAGTATAGCTAAAGCTATACTGAGAAAAAAATGTATAGCGCTAAATACATTTAAAAAGAGGGCAAGATCCCAGAGCAAGTAAGTTTCTACCTCTAGAAACTAGAAAAGTAAGAGCAAAATAAACACAAACAAGCAGAATGAAGAAAATGATAAAGAGAAAAAGTAGAAATCAGTGAAATTGGAAACCGGAAAATGATAAAGATCAGTAAAACAAAAAGCTAGTTCTTTAAAAAAATAAATAAATAAATAAAATTGATAAACTTCTAGGAAGACTAACAAAAATGAAAAGAAATCACCAATCTTAAAAATAGGAACTATCACTGTATATAATCTTCCCTTAAAAGGATAATGTGAAATATTGTGAACAAACTATATACTCAAAATCAAAAACTTAGAAGAAATGGACCAGTTCCTCAAAAACCAATTACCAAAAGACAACCAAGATGAAATAGTTTTGTAGCCCTTACAGAAATTGGATCCTTAAAAATTTCCCAAAAGAGAAATCTTCAAGCCCAGAGTTCTAGCAAATGTTTAAAGAATGAACACCAATTTACCACATTCTTTTACCAGAAAGTCGAAGAGGAAGGGACGCTACCTAATTCATTTTATGAAATTAGTATTGACCAGACACCAAAGACAATAAACAAAGACTGAAGACTAACATCTCTCATTAACTTAGAGGCAAAAGTCCTCAATAAAATATCAGCAAATCTAATCCAGTGTATATATTAAAGGAATTAGAGTGAAAAAGTGGGATTTGTTTTAGGTATGCAAGTTTGGCTCAATATTTAGAAATTTATGTAATCCACCATTAGATTGGAGAAAAATCATATAAATCCAATACCCATTCATGATAAAAACCCTCAGTGAACAAGGAAAAGGGAAGAACGTCTTCCGTTTGATAAAGACCACTGCAAACATCTACAGCTTATATTATACTCAACGATGAAAGATTGAACACTAGATCAAGAGCGCTACTCTTATTCAAAATAGTATTAGAAGATTAAGCCTCTGGGGCGCCTGGGTGGCTCAGTTGGTTAAGCAACTGCCTTCGGCTCAGGTCATGGTCCCGAAGTCCCGGGATCCAGCCCCACATTGGGCTCCCTGCTTGGTGGGAAGCCTGCTTCTCCCTCTCTCACTCCCCCTGCTTGTGTTCCCTCTCTGGCTGTGTTTCTCTCTGTCAAATAAATAAAATCTTTAAAAAAAAAAAAAGAAGAAGAAGATTAAGCCTCTGCAGTAAGACAAAAAGAGAGAAAAAAGGAAGGAAGGGAGGGAGGGGGGAAAAGGAAAAAGAAGAGGGAAGGGAGAAACAAAAGGAGGGAGGAAGGAAGGGGGAAAAAAAGGGAGGAAGGGAGAGAGAGACAAAAGGAGAGAAAGAAGGAAAGCAAGCAAGAAAGAAAAGATGGAAAGATAGATTGTAGAGGAAGAAAAACTGCCCATAATAGAGTTCATATTAAATTTATAGTTCTCTAGTATTAAGTGCCTTCATATTATTGTATAATCGTTACCATCTTTCATCTCTGGAAAGATTTTATCATTCCATACTCAGACTCTGTCCCCAGTGAACAATAATTCCTCATTTCTTCCTCCCCCAGCCACTAGTAACCACTCTTCTACTTTCTGTCTGTATGAATTTGTTTTAATAACTGAAAAATTTAAAAGATTCATTTATTTTAGAGAGAAAGAAGGGGAAGGGCCAGAGGGAGAGGGAGATAATCCCAAGCAGACTCCCTGCTGATCATGAAGCCAAATGCAGAGCTTGATCTCACAATCCTGAGATCATGACCTACCTGAAACCAAGAGTTGGACAGCCAATGAACTGAGCCACTCAGGCACCCCTCTAATTGATTTTTGATAAAAGTACAAAAGCAATTCAATAGATGAAAGACAGCCTTTTTAACAAGTGATAAATGGTGCTCTTGCAATTGGACATCTATAGACAAAAAAACAGAGGCGCCTGGGTGGCTCAGTTGGTTCAGCGACTGCCTTTGGCTCAGGTCATGATCCCGGAGACCCGGGATCGAGTCCCACATCGGGCTCCCTGCTCGGCGGGAAGCCTGTTTCTCCCTCTCTCACTCCCCCTGCTTCTGTTCCCTCTCTGTCTATGTTTCTCTCTGTCAAATAAATAAATTAAAAAAAAAATCTTATAGACAAAAAACCAAAAACCCACAATGGATCACAGACTTAAATGTAAAATGTAAAACTATAAAACTTTTGGAAACTAGCAAAGAAGAAAATCTCTGTGATGTAAGGCGTTCTTAAAGTTGACATCAAAAGCATGATCCAGGGGTATCTGAGTGGTTCAGTCAGTTGAGTGACCAACTCTTGATTTCAGCTCAGGAAAGGCAGACAAAAGCTCGTCTCCCTTCGGCTCAGGTCATGATCTCGGGATCCTGGGATGGAGCCCGCTACCCCACTCCTCACCCCACCTACCACCCACTTGTGCTCTCTCTGTCAAATAAACAGAATCTTAAAAAATAAATAAATAAATATGAGCAAAAGACATGAAAACATTTCACTAAAGAGGATATAGAGATACACATTTTCACATGAAAAGATGTTCAATATCTTTAACCATTAGGGAAATGCAAAGCCACAATGTCATCGGTAAATGTCTCTGAGAATGGCTAAAATAGTAGTGATGACACTAAATACTGGCAAAGATACAGAGATCTTTGGATCACTAATACACTGGTGGTGGGTATAGTCATTCTGTAAAACAGTTCAGCAGTTTCTCATAAAACTAAATATGCAACTGCCATGTAACCCAGTTTTTATACTCCTGGGCGTTTTTTAAAAAGATTTATTTATTGGGGCGCCTGGTGGCTCAGTTGGTTAAGCGACTGCCTTCGGCTCAGGTCATGATCCCGGAGACCCGGGATCGAGCCCCACATCGGGCTGCCTGCTCTGCAGGAAGCCTGCTTCTCTCTCTCTCACTCCCCTTGCTTGTTTTTCCTCTCTCACTGTGTCTCTCTCTGTCAAATAAATAAATACAATCTTTTTTTTTTAAAAAAAAGCTAATACAAAAGTTCTAAACTCTGTACATTTTATATAACATTTTTGAAATGACAAACTTCTAGAAAATGTGGAATAGAGGTTACCAGGGATAAGGGATGAGGGTAAGAATGAGGACAGAAAGGGAAGTGAGTAGGCTTATAAAAGGGAAACAAGGGATCTAGCGGTGAAGGAAATGTTCGGTATCTTGACTGAATCAGTGGTGACATTCTGCTTGTGATAACACACTAAAGCTTTGCAAGATTTTACTACTGGGGAAAACTAAGTAAAGGGTACATAGGATCTATCTGTGCAGTTTCTTAAAACTATGAGCAGATCTACAATGATCTCAAATAAAATGTTTAAACAAAGAAAATAAGGTCACACATCTTTCTTCCTCAGAAAGAGCTAAGGTCAATCTTTTTGAAGTAACTAAACCGAAAGTCGTTCCTCAGGCGGGTTGAAGTTCTCAGCCACTCCACTGCAGCATTCTAGTCTGGGTGGAGAAATTAAATTGAGCAATTATTTTTTCTGACTTGCTTTCACTGTAGAACAGAAACATGCAATGAAGTCAAGAGTAAGCAGCTCGAAAAGCTTTAGGCAAGTTTAGAAACATGGCATGAACAGATGAGAGAATCCCATTCAGTTTTTGGCAAGAAGAGAAATTAAACCTGACTTCTTTTGAACTGAGAGCAATGTGGCCACTGACAAGGCAATATTAAACATGCAGCTGCTCCTTCACCAGCCTCCGTGTGTCTCTAACAGTCCTCTCTTAAATGAAGCTGACAGTTGTGGGTAGAACGGGGCTCCAGGCTGCTGACAGGCACAGCCATATCCATCTTGGTTTGAAATAGCCCCATCCTCCCTGGGCCTTGGATGCTTGGCCGTGTCAGACAAATAAAACTGCTTATCATAACTTTAATCATAATAATGATTTGTGAGTGTATTTCATTCAAGGCAGGAAGAATTGTTGCCGCAGTATTTAAAGCACATATTTACCTCAGATCATGGAAGAAGGTTAAATTACATTGCTTTCTTTTCTTTTTTTCAGTCATAGTTCATCGGAATGCTTTAAGATTCAGAACCAACGTTTATATGAAATTGGAGGAAATATAGGTAAGCCATTCTCTCACCATTTTTACTCCTGAATTCTCTGATTACTCTAAAAGAAATATGATGATGCTATTATTGTAAAAGCATATTTTATGAGTTTCTTAAATATAAATTTGACATCAGTTAAGTTTCTGAATTTTTAATCTCATGTGAAAACAGTTGTATGAATTTTCTAACATTTTCAAAATTTAAACGTGAATATTTTAATTGATATGGAGGAGACTTTTGGGTCTTAAGTGTGCCTCAGAATTGGAAAGTCGATTCCTGGAGATCCCTGCAAAACAGAGAGCATCATCGAAAGTTGACATTGTGACACCTTTTTTGTTTAACTTCCCTGGTTTCACCCTCAACCCGAGTTAATTCTTCCTATTTCACTGATGGGGAACAAAAAGGAATCAAACGGAAATTGCCTCTGCTTGCATCTGTGCCCTGCCTTCCCCTTCATTCAGGTCTTCTTCTTGCCCTCCGCACAGTCTGGATGAACCACCCCAGCTCCCGCTTACGGCCAGCTCCTCCACGTGTGCCTCACTGTGTGTTCCTGCGTGCCGCTCAGGGCCTTGCTCCAGCCCCCCATTCTCCCTCCCAACTGCATCATTTCCACCTACATAAACATTTTTGGTAATATTCATCTTCACAAAACTCTCTCTTGACCCCTTCAAACCTACTTTCATTCCAGTGTTCTGCTCTACGGCAAAAATTCCTTGAATCCATTTTCTGTCCTCCAGTTTCTTCCTCTTATTCTCTCTTGAAACCACTCCAGTCAAGCATTACCCCACAGCACTTCACCAAAATTGCTCTCTTGTTGAGGCCACCAGAGAACTCTTATGTTATGAAATCCATTCATTCGTTCTGTCTTGATAACTGCCTGAGTTGATCTTTCCCCTCTTTGAAAACACACTTTCTTAACCTGGTTTCAAGGACAACCTAAGCTTCTGGGTTTTGTCCCACTTCTCTGGCAGCTCAGTCTCTTTTGCCTGCTACTTCTCATCCTCTCAACCTTCAGTGTGGAAAACTGTGGGGTCAGGCCTCAGAACTCTTATCTACACACAACCTCCTTGGTGAGCTCAGTCTTTCTCATTGCTTTAAACACACCTGTATGCGGTTGCCACTCAAATTACATACAGACTTCCACTGAACACTAACTTTGCAGATCTGGTCCCCAGGCACATTTTGCCTTGGAGCCTTTGCATTTACCCTTTTTCCTAGAGTGCTCTCCTTTAGAGTGTTCATTTCTCACTCCCTCACCTCTTGTAGGTGTTTGCCACTGTGTCACCTTCTCAGAGAGACCTTCCAGAATCTCACCTTCTCTAGGTGTGCCTTCCCAGCTTTGTTGTTCTCTCATGTTCTTATCACTGCAAGACTTAGTTTATATTATACTTGCTAATTTGCTGGTTGTCTTTTACCACTTTGAGAATGTAAGTGCCCTGAGGGCAACTATTTTTCACTGTCTGATGCATTGCTGAAGCCCTAGCCCCTGGAATAGTGCTTGGTATATAATAACTTTCAAGAAATATTTGATAAATGAATGAATCAACCAAGCAGTCAAATATTGGTGGTTTCATTTGAGACTTCGGTATACATTCCAAACACAATGTACATAAAGATTTTCAAATGTTATTTGCCTCATGGAATGATCTTTTTGTTGTTATCATTTCTAGATTTCCTGCATGGGCATCAGATCCATAGTAAAGAAACAAAATACCATTCCTAAAATGAACTTACTTTAATTTTTTCTAGCCCTGGTCAAATTACTGTCTATAAAACCACTAGAAGACACATATTACTATATAAATGATCATTTATACCTTAGACAGGTTCTTGCTGCATTTTCCCAATTTATGTGGTGAGTCTAGGGAATAATTTGCCTATAGTTGGTATGTCTGTCCTTTCCACAATTTTTCATGGTATTTATTTGAAATATTTCATAGTCAGAAACAAAGAAGGGAAGGAATAAGGCAGGCCGACTGGCTTTGCAAGAACATTGAGTATGTATCTATTTAACTTTTGGCTAAGAGAATGGTCATGGCCTTATTTGAACCTTACCAGCACACACATGCACATGCACACATAGAAGTGTGCACTCTGGAAAATATACTCTGATTTTCTCTTTCCTTTAGGGCAGCATTGCTTGGATCCAGATGCTTATATATTGGATGTATATCATGTAAATCCTCAAGCAGAGTGGGTGATTAAACCCCAACCAAGTTTTTGAAATAACCCCCAAGATGGCACCTATCATGCATTATATGCCAAGAAGATTCTCCATTTGGTAGGGAAAAAAACAAGTCTGTTTTTGACATGTTTGTTCCAATAACCCTCTTGGTGTTTCTCAGCCCAAGTGGCATCTCCCAGCATTGTCGACATGAACTGTGGAAGAGGAGCTGGTTGACTGAGCTGAGGCTTTCTCCTATGGTTCCTTGATAATGGTGAAGGAAAGACGCTATGATTGTTCCAGAGGAAAGGTCAAGCTAGTAAATGGAACTCTGATCATTTCTAGTACTTTGACTTTACAAGAGAAATGAACTTAGTCTTATACCTAGAGATAAAAAACACCTCTTTATGTAGCAGATGCTACCAAACACAAGAGGTGGAAGAGTCTTCTTTATACTTACATTATATATATGGTGACCTTTTTGAACAAGAATGCCAGAAATACCAATAATTTCTGCTCTGCAAAATAATTCAGATATGCTTTTCAAAGGGAATCAGTTTCTAAAGTTATGCATACAATATTGCTCTGACTTGCTCCCAAATTGGAGGATGATGAACTTCTGTTGAAAAGAACGCTGTGTAGTTATGTATGTTGTACTGTATTAGGACTATCTGCATTCTGTTGCAAGTGAACATTTGTGTACTGTGGATTATTGAAAATTTATATTTTTAAAGCTTATTCTCTTATGAGCATAGATTCCCATAGCAAAGGTTAGTTTGACAGGGGGTGTTCTTATGCTTTCATAACCTTCTGTGTAGTTAATAGTCACAGACCTCTATCTTTTCATAATGATTGTGGTGCTCAGTGAAAAGCTTTCTCTGTGCCAGGCACAGATTTCCTTTCCTGATCAAACATATCATTTTTTAAAATATTTTACAACTGTAGATAGTTCTGTAGCCCCAATTTAAAAATATAGAATTGTCTTTATCCACCTGCTCTTCATCCAAAAGTACTGAAAAATACTTTTATATCCAGATTTTTTATGCTGTAAAAGCAAATTGTTTTTGTTCATCGATCATAGATATGGCCAAGCACTGTGGATTACCCTCAGGCTTTAAAATCAGATGCATGTTTGGTAAGCTGGAAACTGTCTTGCTTTGAAGATCCTGCTGAGCCATTTTCCAGACCAGTAATTGGTGAGAACACACAGTTCTCCATGATCTAATGGAGAGCAAATCTGAAATGTGCTGAGGGATCAGATAGCTCTGCCTTTCATCTTGAGACTGCAGATATAGTTCTAGGGTTAGCTAGACATGGGGACAGAGGTCTCATTGTCCTACATGTGTGCTTTGGATTAGAATCCACAGATTGAGATTTCACTGAATTTATAAAAATTTTAATGAGATTTAATGTCCAACTGACTCTCTTTTGCAGCTCCAACAATAAAGTTACAAATACAGAAAACATTTTACCACTGCTTTGGTTAAAAAATGTTTTTACCAAATGTTTTTACCAATGTTTCTACTTACCAATTCTCAAAACATGATAATAATTTAAGCCCACATATAGAAGAAATCTTTTTTTTTTTTTTTTTAAGTAGGCTTCACACCGAGTGTGGAGCCCAATGCGGGGCTTGAACTCACCACCTTGAGATCGAGACCTGAGCCAAAACCAAGAGTCGGATGCTTAACTGACGGAGCCATCTAGGTACCCCTAGAAGAAATCTTGTGTATGCAGCAGCATTATGCCTTGATATCTGTAAAAACATTATTTATATTCAACATGTAGATAATTGTGTTTCTGGCCATTAGGATTTTGTTATATTTTTATAAAAAAAACTCAAATATCCATTCATTTTATTTGAGAACTTTTATTTCCTGTGCCTGAAAACCCATTAGAAGATAAACATGTGTCATGTAGGTTTTTATTTATTCCTACATTTCGTCAGTTTTCAGTGTTTGGCTAATTGGTGCCATGTGAGTTTATATAATGAATTTCAAGAATCTGAAATAGTGCTTTTATTGTTTTTGAAATTCCAGACAACAGGAGTAAACATTTTACTTTATGCAGCTGCTAACTTCCAGGGCATAAGATGGCAGTAATTTATACCCACACACATGGAAGAAATTCTTCAAATTAGCTATCTTATACTTCTATACTGAAAACAGGGACCTATTTTTCTCATTGTGTTTCCTATAGTTTCAAATAATTCTATTGTAGAAGATTTTTTCATAGAAGATTTGAAGATCTAAGTTTTTGAGAATTTTCCCATCTTTGGACTGGAAACATGTTAGAACCTATATATAAGTTCTAAAGGTTTTAAGATTTACTCCACTTGTCATTAGTTTTAAATAAGTGGCTGACAGATGACAGGAGACAACTGTTTCTGAATTTCTTACTTTTGTATGGTGTCAGATGTTAAAGACTTAGCTAACTCAATAGCTTTAAATTAATCACTTGAATGTATTTAAGTATGTGTGACAACTTTCAAGTAACTATGTAATATGGAAGGCCATATCAATACCAGTATCTTTGGATATAACTTGTATTCCTAGTCATAGGATTAACTAAGTGATTAGAGAATTTCAGTAAACACACAGACTAATTTTTGTATGAGTAGAGGTTCTTTTTACTAATTTTATTCTTAAAGAATAAACCCCTACAATTACAATTAAAAAATTTCTATCAAATAATTATCAAAACTATTTTTTGCTTTATTGAAAGTTGTTTTAAAATAGTTACAGAAGTCTATATAAAGGAGTAGTATGTTTGCAAACAAAAGAAGAGTCAGATCTTGGACTTCTAGATTCAGTTCTTACTAGCTTCCCACCTGCCTCCGCCCAAGTGCTCTTGGTGTACAGGTAAGAAAATAATATCCAGAAAGGTATTAGAAAAAGTTAACATTTTAGTGACATTTCCTCAAAAAAAAAAACCTAGAGCTGGCTCATTTTTTTCTCCATTTTGCAAAAGAGGATCCCTTTGTTAAGCACCTAATTGGGGGATATGATTCTTAGAGCCAGTAGGATCTTCAAATAAACTGGAATATTAATTTTGTTATAATGTGTACACAGTATAAACTACCTCACTTGTCTTTCTTAGGAAAAAAAATAATGGGCTTAAACAGTTTTTGTTACAAACTGTCCCCGAGTCATCTTATTTAAGTCACTTCAGATAGCTTTCAGTGTACATTTAATGATGTAAAATATTTTTAGTTCAACCTTTAAAGCCAAAAATACTCTAACTGTGACCTCTGTGGTATACTCTTGAGAGAATTCATGTCCCTTAGTCATTGATTGTCTTGTGTGTTTCACCATGTTGCAGTGCAGGTCTTCAAGTGTGGGAATTAATATAGTCATCTCTTCTTTCAGGCATTTTTCAACTGCTTTCCCCATATTGTGCTTGACTGAAAAGTAACACGAGATTAAAATGTCCCTTCTTTCTTTCAAGCATATTTCAACTGTTTTCACAAATGTTTTACATGCCTGGAAAGAATATATGTTATGGGATTAAATAGTTCCTAGTTTCTGACAGACATTTTCAACTGTTTTCCATTAATATGTTATTTGATAAAAAATAATATGGCATGGGTTAAAATGTTTTTTTCAAACATTTTAAATAGTTTTACATATACATACACCTTAATTTAAAAACATCTTTTCTCTCAATAATTTTCTAGCTATTTTCTAAAACTATGTGCTTTGCTTAGAAAATTATTTAATGTCACAAGAAATGCCAATGTTTTATGTTGTCTCCCATTTCAAAAGGTAATACTGATTCTTTTGTCCCAGCTTTCATTGTTAAGTATAATATGTATGTTGCATTTTATCCATAAAAATAAAGAGAACAAAACTAAAATCACTGTCACAAGAATTCTTATAATAATTCAGCTAGTCTGAGTCATGATGCTGGTGAAAAAATGGGAGCTTTAAAGTCAGAAGGTTTGTGTCTGAGCCCACTGTCTCTCACTGACCCACAATTTAGTAGTCTTGTACAAAAGCTGCATAGCATGATAGTAGTGGACAGTTGTGAGTAAGGGATAGATCAAATAAACAACAATTTACTAAATTTGTTTGAGTTGATGTTTGGGACAGGTTTTTAATGTGTCTTAAAAAAAACTTTCTCAATAGATCCAGAAAAAAATTTTGACAAAATTCAGTACCAGTTCATAATTTTTTAAAAATTCAACATTTTACTGTATATTATATTATATATACACGTTACTGTGCAAAAGGCAAGAAAGAAAAGACATAAAGATTAGAAAAGAAATAAAATGGTCTTTATTTGTAAATGATACAAGCATGTGGGAAAGATTAGAATATCTTCAACTATTAGGACTAGTAAGATAATTTACCAAGGTCATGGCATGCAAGATGACTATATAAAAATTAATTGTATTTTTTTATTTTGTATTTTTTTATTTGAAAGAGAGCACATGAGGGGGAGTGTGAGGCAGAAGGAGAGGGAGAAGCAGACCCCCCCCACTGAGCAGCAAGCCTGATATGGGGCTCGATCCCAGGACCCCAGGATCATGACCTTAGCCAAAGGCAGGCACTTAACTGAGCCACCCAGGTGCCCAAATTAATTGTATTTTTTATATTAGCAACAAACAATTGGAAAATAGATGTCTTAACTTCATTTTCTATAAGATTTCTGCATTTCATTATATGCAAATAGCAAATATTGAACTTTAGGTAATGATATGCATACTGAAGTATTTCAGGGGAAGTATATTGGTGTCTGTAACTTATTTTGAAATGTATAAAAATAAGACAGTTTGATGAATAGAAGGAGAGATAGGTGGAGAGATATGCCAGAGGCCAAGTATAGCAAAATGATAATGATACAAATTATATAAATGGTTATGGATATAGCATATTCTCTATGCTTTAAATTTTCCATAGAATTTTGAAAAAATAATTTAAATGTTTTTCTTTTTAAAAAAAATTTTAAGGTTTATTGTAGAGAGAATGAGTGCATGAGTGGGGGAAGGGACAGAGGGAGAAGGAAAGAGAGAGCAGAGCGAGCCTTTAAGCAGACTCCCTGTTGAGCAGGGAGCCTGATATGGGGCTAGATCCCAGGGTCCTGGGATCATGACCTGGGTAGAAATCAAGAGCCCGCTGCTTAACTGACTAAGCCACCCAGGTGCCCCTGAAAAAAGAATTCTTAACATAAAAACGTAATAGCAAATTAAAGAGAATCAGGAGTTTGGGCAATGCAGGGGTTCTCCTTAGATGTTTCTTTTTATCTTCCCCACAGTAAATTACACTTTCTCCAAATATCTTTAGATAGAAGTTGAGTGGGAGTGAGAAGTAAAGAGAATGGAGAGGTATGCTTTTGAAATGTTACCTGAGCTGTGTCAACTAGCAAGCATGTGTGTATTCTTACCGTTTGTTTGTGAGCTTCTAGCTAATAGTAATTCATTCTGAGTGTTTGCTTTGCAGCCTTACCACATTCTTCCTCACTGTGCAGCTGCAGGCCAGTGTTGGAGTGTAGCTTGTGTCCTTAGAACACAGGGTCTTCTCTCCCATCAGTGGCCCTCACTCGCTATATTTCACTCCATGGCGCCCCAGGGCTCCAACCCAATGACATAACAACCTGGACATGTAAGTACCCAAATCAATAAGAACATATCCATTGTTAAAGATCAGTGAAGTCACCAGTCTAATAATCTATTGCCAACCAGAGTTGTGGAAGCTATTTTCTGGTTTCATAAATCTTCCAGTGCTGCAACAACTTAATTTTAAAGCAGTGACTTCCCAGTTCAAACAACAGATGTTTTGGAAGGAGCGGCAAAGTGATCTGGTTCTAACAGGCAATCCAGAGTCATTCTGTTCTCAATTATATTAAGCAGTTATATAATCTCCAAGCCTACAATTCAGCGATGCAATAGTTCAAGAACTATTATATAGTGATACAGATAATAAACACAAAGCATACTGAACATAAAAACACCCACGGGGCGCCTGGGTGGCTCAGTTGGTTGAGCAACTGCCTTCCGCTCAGGTCATGATCCCGGAGACTCGGGATCGAGTCCCACATCGGGCTTCCTGCTCGGCAGGAAGCCTGCTTCTCCCTCTCTCACTCCCTCTGCTTGTGTTCCCTCTCTGGCTGTGTTTCTCTCTGTCAAATAAAATCTTTATAAAAAACACAAAAAACAACAAAAAAAACATCCTGCATGTCAGTTAAGCAAGTTAACATCACTGCATGCCATTTTGCAAATAGTTATAAGCAAAAGGCTCACCAAAAAAAATTTCAGAATGCCTATGTGCCATTAGCAACCTTTATTTGAAGGAGTGTAAGAATTTATAGATTTCAAAAGTTCGCTTGATAAACAACAACAAATAACAGTAACTTGTTTATCTTTTGGATACCATGTAAAATTATTCAGAGGTGTCAAGGAGGTTGCCATAGAGCAAGACAGTCCCAGGTGTTTCTCTGAAGTTTAGGTCTTCCTCCCAAATTCATACAGAGGGATTTGTCTGATTATTTTCTTTGTTCTTTTTGTTCCCACTAGAGCCAGAACCACACTGCACCACCCATTACATGGAGGAAAAGGTTACAAAACTCACGATTTAAAAGCATAGGTGTGCTTCATAAGATCTACCTTTTACTAAAAGCAGTATTCCCCAGCAGTACAGCTAACATTGTTCTCTTACCAGGGTCCTAGAATAAAAGAGCAAGTAAGTTGATTTAAAGTCAGATTTCCAGGGGTGTCTCAGTGGGTTAAGAGTCTGCCTTCAGCTCAGGTTATCGTCATGGAGTCCTGACATGAGCCCGTGTCAGGGTCCCTGCCCAGTGAAGCCTGCTTCTCGCTCTCCCTCTGCCCCTCCCCTCCTCTGGCTCATGCTCTCTCTGCCCCAATAAATAAATGCATTTAAAGGTCATATTTCCACAGAGATACAGAAAAGGTCATGTCGGGGTGCCTGGGTGGCTCAGTTGGTTAAGCGACTGCCTTCGGCTCAGTTCATGATCCCGGACACCCGGGATCGAGTCCCACACCGGGCTCCCTGTTTGGCAGGAAGCCTGCTTCTCCCTCTCTCACTCCCCCTGTTTGTGCTCCCTCTCTGGCTATGTTTCTCTCTGTCAAATAAAATCTTTGGGAAAAAAAAAAAAAAAGAAAAGGTCATGTCAACCCATTTTTTTTTTAGTCTCTCCACCCATAGCATATGTTTAACACATTTAACATACAAATAAATATACAAAGTAATATATGATTACTAGGATTTTACTTTTTCCATGAGACAGTAATCTTCCTTTCATCTCTTGACCAATCCATTTAGTATATGTCCAATTAATGGGGCTCCAGTTACCTTTATCCTGGAGATTATGAGTATGTTTACATCAAATAGTAGTACATGGTAGTTGAACACATCAAGTCATGGTGCTGCATAATTTTTATCCAGTTTAGCAAAAATGTCCCCATTTAAATATTCCATACTTAGCATGTCTCAAAGTGAATTTTTAAATCTTTATGCCAAAATCCATTCTAACCATATGTTGGTTTTTTTAAATGGCAGTTAAAGCAACTTTTTAGTTCCTCAAGTCAAAATTCTTGTTGGAGTCCCTTGGATTCTTGTCACAGCCCACATCAACCCATTGGTAAACCATTGGGGGGGACCAAGTTTAAAAGTGCGGTCATATCCTAGTCATAAAACACAGGTAGTTGGGGCGCCTGGGTGGCTCAGTTGGTTGGGCGACTGCCTTCGGCTCAGGTCATGATCCCGGAGACCCGGGATCGAGTCCCACATCGGGCTCCCTGCTCGGCGGGAAGCCTGCTTCTCCCTCTCTTGCCCCCCTGCTTGTGTTCCTTCTCTCACTGTGTTTCTGTCAAATAAGCAAAATCTTTAAAAACAAACAAACACACACACACACACACACACACGTAGGCCCAGGTTCTTCTGGCTTGAACTTCTAACATTTATATTCTGTAACTTTTACCTCTATAAAGAGCCTATCATTACCCTAGAGAACATTTAGCTTTCTGGGTATCTATCACTAGACAGCAGTGAGGATTTGGGTTCTATTCCAGTATTGGTGTAGGCTGAGCTACAGAGTGGTTGATGTTGTGTTGCCATTGTCCTCTTGTGTTGGAACTCTTCAGCAGACAAGTTTCTTTAGATCATCTCCTTACACAGGAATTGGGAGATGAAGGGCCTTTAAAACTGCCCACGGCTGTGGTGGAAGTCAGGCACCTGGTGGCCACCAAGGAGCACATGGGGGGCCTTGGGGTGATTGGGAAGGGAGGTGGGCAGGGAACACTTCCTGTGCTCCTTCCCCTACAGCTCGAATGTCTGTGCCCTAGGCGGGCATATGGCATTCCATCTGCTCGTTGGCCTCCCCTGATGTGAGCAGAGGGCTCTGGGCCCTCCAGTGTGGATGGGAGCCCAACTGGGGAAGGCACCATCTCTGCTGCTTATTGCTAGATTCAAGTCCCAGACATGGGGACTGCACTCTTCTAGAAGTGCTGCCTCTGTCCCTTGCAGCTCAAAGGGCCTCCTTGTCTGTATCTGCCTCTTTCAAGGTGAGCAGACTAGGCTATCTCTTTTTGAGTCTCCAACACGCTACACAAATATGGCTTCATTCCAAATGGTTCATTTATTTCCTTGGATGTAGCTCTTGGCCTTTGGCTCAGAGAATGGATGTTGAAAACCAAAGGAATATGCTTTCCTTACCCTTTCTCTTTTGGGGGGCATCAGGTTAATCCATTTGGAAGAGTAATGGCTTTGTCCTCTCATGGTACAGATTCTTGCCCTGTTCCAATGAGGCATCTTTTCTGTTCCATAGCTGATGAAGCCATCATTCCTAGGCATGTAGTTAATCACTTCAAGGGCACATTTAGATTATTGATTCCCATGGTTCTTGACTAAGGATTGCATGCTGTCCTTTTCTGGCCATCCTAGAAGGTTATTACCTGGAGCCCAGCTGCAATCTCCACTAGATCAATTTGGAATTCTGTTGGCTGCACCAGGTGACACAGCATTATCTCAGTCCCAAAGACCTTTGCAAAATGTGCTTCAACAGCAAAAAGCAGACAAGCAGATTGAAAAGAATCAGGAGTTCCAGGGATACTAGGGCCTCTCATGTTTCTCTGACCTTCCTGGTGGTAAGCTACATGTTTTCTGTTAGTCCAGACAGAAGTGGGAAAGGGCACTCTATTTTAAAGGTTAATCAGAGTTTTATCAACTGACAATCACATGAACACCATTCAGATTATCATCTTATTTATGAACTTTTATGTTGTAACAGCTTATTCACAGTAGTTACTCTGCATGTTTATAACCTTTTTATCACTACACAGCAGTGGACTTTGCTGTAGTCCTGAGCTCTATGTCCTTAGAAGACAGACTGGGATCAGGTTGCTCTCTTACATTGTATTACTACAGGACAATAAACGCTTAGCCATAGGGAATAATTGATCAACTAGATTCCTAAATTCTAAGATTTCTGCTCAGCAATATATCATTAAGAAAATGAAAAGGCAAATCATAGATTGGGAGTAAATTGTGTAAGTGTGTGTGTGTGTGTGTGTGTGTGTGTGTTATAATCTGCCCTCTGTAACAACTCAATAATACAAAAGACACCTTTTTTTTTTTAATGGACAAGAGATTTGAACAAATATCCCACCAAAGCACAGAAATGGTCACTGTACATGAAAAGATACTCAACAGACATCAGGGAAATGCTGAGTAAACCACAGTATGACAATACTACATAACCACAAGAATATCCAAAATATATCAATTTAAAAAGAGTAATAATATTAAATGTTAGCAAGGACAGCGAGTAACACATTCTCATTCATTGCTGATGGGGATGTAAAATGGGAGAACCATTTGGGAAAACTAGCAGAATGGAATGAAGTTAATCAGACATCTACCCTATAACCTAGAAATTCAACTCCTATTTACCCAAGAGAAATTAAAATATATATCCATGCAAATATGTGTATAAGAATGTTCATAGCAGGGGCACCTGGGTGGCTCAGTTGATTAAGCGACTGCCTTCGGCTCAGGTCATGATCCCGGAGACCTGTGATCGAGTCCCACATCGGGCTCCCTGCTCGGCAGGAAGCCTGCTTCTCCCTCTCTTACTCCCCCTGCTTGTGTTCCCTCTCTGGCTGTGTTTCTCTCTGTCAAATAAATAAAATCTTAAAAAAAAAAAAAAAGAATGTTCATAGCAGTTTTATTCATAATAGACAAAACCTAGAGAAGAGAGAATGTGGTTAATTCATTCAATAGAGTAGAAGATTCAACAATAAAAAGGAATTTTTTTTCTTTAAAGTAGGCTCCCACCCAGTGTGGAGCCCAATACGAGGCTTGAACTTAGGACCCTGAGATCAAGACCTGAGCTGAGATCAAGAGTTGTCTGCTTAACTGACTGAGCCACCCAGGTGCCCCAAAAAGGAATTTTAAATACAGGCAAAAATATGAATTTCAAAACCATGTTGTGTGAAAGAATTCAAACATGAAAGGGTGGGTGCTTCATGATTCCATTTACATGAAATTCAACAGCAGGAGGAAGTAGTCTATGGTGGTGGGTATCTAGAAAGTGGTTGCCTCTTAGAGCACAGGCTGACTGGAAATGGGCACGAGGTACTTCTGTTGGGTCCTCCATGATCAGGCCTGAGCTACCTTGGACTCTTTTCTCTCCCGTTATACCAGGGTCCCTGTTTTAGCTAGGGAACTTAGAGCTCTCATGTCCCTGTACGGCCCACCCCATCCCCAACAGTCCCGTTACTACAGTGAAAGCACTTTGTCATCTGGGCCGTTTCAGGTGCTCCTAGCATACACCCTGCAAAGTCTAGGTACAGCTACCCTTGTAGAGCCTTCCAATTCCTTTCTAGCCCACTGACCATAATTTAGCCCTTGACTTTATAGTGTTTTAAGGTACATGTATGCTTTTTGGTCCTAGCAATTTTAATAGAGCATTTTCTCCATTTTCATCTCAGCATGCAGTTCAAGTGCAAAATTAGCACTTAACTGGTAAATAATTTGCAGAGAAATGTTCAACATTCAGTCATGTATCATTGCTAAATACCAGAAATGTTAGAGACAGATGCAAAGATAGACCAAATGGAACATTAATATCAAAGACCTATTTGTTGGGCCCTACCTTCCAAGGTCAAAGGAGCAGTCTTTGTTTTCTGGAGCTTTGACGCAAATTGAAGTGCCTGACAAAGGAGTATCTGGCAACAGTGGTGGTATTGATGGGGACTCAAGGCACTGGCCAACAACAGTGGGGCCCAAGAAAGTTGTAACTGAGTACAACTGCTTTCATTGCTTTGCTCCTTTCATTTTGAAATGTGGGTGATTGTCACCTTCTAGCATCTTTCCCTCATCTAGGACACATTTCCTCTGCAGGAGCTTATGAGAAAACAGCCAGCTTGTTTTATAGTGTTAGGATAAAATGAGAACATCACCTAAAGCTAAAACTGTGAGAAAATTGGAGGAAAAAGTGGGGGAAAAATGAACAAAGATTCAGTGAAAAAATACATTGGGGAATAAAAAGGGTGAGGTGCAATTGTAATCTTTTCCATACTGATGTATTCTATTAACCAGTATTTCATCAAGGACTTTCACTTCTAGAACCAGAAGTAAAGTTGGTCTGTAACTGTCATAATTTCTCTACCTTGTTTTGGAGCTGGGATTATACCCAGACTGGTTGAATGGGTAGAGTAGCTTTCCTACTTTTGTCTTCAACTTTGAAACAGTATGTTACTGATTCAAAGGAGGGTTGTAAGGGAGGGATTGCTAAAGGGCAGGAGGAAACCTTTGGAGGTGATAATGTTCATTATCTCATCATGCAATAGTTGTGGGGAGGTATACATATGCTAAAATTCATTAAACTGTATACTTTAAATATGTGAAGTTTATTATATGTCAGTTATGCCTCAATAAAGCTGTAAAAAAAAAAAAAAAAGCCAGGTCTGGACTCATGCTTGGGCTCTGAAACATGGTGGCTGTGCACTGAATTCCCATGCCAGCTGGACCCTGGGAGAGAACCATGCTTTGCCCACTGCCATTGCAGGAGAAAACATTAGAAAGGCTTAGCATAGGGAAAACATTAAGATCATGAGACTGTCAAGAAGAACAATCAAGAACATCTCCTGTGAAAAATGATAATTTCTGGGACAATTTCTGGAAAGAGGCTGGATCTTTGTGTGCTCCTTCCCAGTATTTCAGACAGTCCAAGATTCCTCAGGCTAATGACTTCAAAGCTGGTTTGAAAGGGGAGTGTGTTACTTTCCGCTGCTGCCTCAGCGTGTACTGCTACAGCTGCTGGAATTACAAGTGCCAAATTATAGTGAGCAGTGTCATGACAATGGAAGGGACTTTAGGAGGCCGCTAGGTTCCTTGGACCCAACCTGCTGGGACATGTGCAGGAAAAAAAGAGGGTGTCACTTTAGCCTTCTCTGGAGCTCCAGATGAATGTGTCCTCTCAGCCAGTGTTCCTTTTATGAATTTCAAATGGATTTGAAATCACGACTTTGACGTTCTTTAAGAAGGAATTACCCAAGTCAGCCTTAAATAATTTAAAGTGGGAATGAAACTTGAAGCACTAGACAGGATTGTATCTGATCTGTCCTGCAACTACCGCAGCTGTTAGAGGAGATGAAGTTTATATTGCCTTTGACGAACAGAGAGTCGCTTTTGGGTTATTGCTATAGTACAACTGGAGATATTTTCCCAATTGTGTAACGTCCCTGGACAGATGTCTGATAGAGATCAGGAAATAACGTTGCTATTACAAAAGCTGCAACAGAATTACAGATTCCTTCCCAAGTGACTGGGTGTTTGATGCAGTCCATAGAGAAAAAACTGCTCCCAGGCACCAGCACAGTGGGGTCAAGACAGCAGGAGAGTTTAAACCACCTGCACAGATATCAACCCCCAAGAAGGATAGGTTTCCTAAAAATGTTTCCTCACAAAAATCACCATTCAAACTTTTTAAAAGGCCTAAAATCAGGAAAAAAGGAGGGTTTTAGAACATCTTCCCATTTTGTGTTCTACATCTCAGGTTGCGCAAAGGTGTAGACAAGAGCCCCTTGGCTTCCATCTGGCAAAGGATGACATTGCTCGGGCCACCATTGCAGGGATAGCTTCTGTCTGTGACTCTGGAGACAAATGGAGACTCCAGCGCTCACCTGGATCAAAAGAGGGCCTTGAAGATGCCTACACTGGCCGGCCAGACTCCGGGCGAGTGTGCCGGATCGTGCCCTCCACACTGGACCAATCACAGATTCCTCCCCAGAGGAGACAAAGCTGCTGCCTCCTCACATGGGGGAAAACACTCTCTCCATCTTCCTTTGGTGAGGAACATTTGCTCAAGATAAACTGATCAAAATAAACCAGCAAAAGAAGACATATCAGGACACAGAAGTGCCAAATGACATGCTAGAAGCCTCCACTGAAAGCCATCCAGCTCTCCCCTGAGCACTCCACAACGGAGCTACATGGACCAGAGGCAGAAGTTCTGTCTTAAGAGGAAATAGAGGGAGGGGCACCTGGGTGGCTCAGTCAATTAAGCCGTCTACCTTCGGCTCATGTCAAGATCCCAGGGTCCCGGGATTGATCCCCACTTCGGGCTCCCTGCTCAGCAGAGTCTGCTTCTCCCTCACCCTCTGTCCCTGTTTCTGTGCTCTCTGTCTCCCACTCAGTCTTTCAAATAAATAAAATCTTTAAAAAAAATAAATAAATGACACAGCTGCGTGCATGAAGAGCAAAGGCATTCTCAAAAAGCCACTAATGCAACAAACTCTCCAAGGCCAAACTGGGGAAATTCCACAAACTCTTACCTTTACTATAGGAATTCTTTTCAGCTTGCGTCAGCTCCATCAAGCTTATCACCAGTTCTGAACTGACTCTCATTGAGGTCTACCAAGTACAATTATCTGAAGTTAGGAAAATCCACACTCAGGAGAACTGCAGTCTCAGGTCGACACTCGGACCTGACTTCAATGTACTCAAAGGGTTTCCACCGTGGTCTGTGGAGGACATAAAGCAATTTGTGAAAGAGGCAGCTCCTCACACTTGAATGCACCTCAGAAATGTCCTCAGTAGACATGACAGTTCTGCTGTGACCAAGGGGGCGGTACAGTGATGAAATATAGGAGACTGATGCTACGGCCAGCATTAAAGCCAGGCTGTGACGTCAGAGGACTTGACAATCAACAAGAACCGTGCACCTGTTCCGACTGCATGCATTTCTCTGGTGTGCTGATGACTTCTCAGCTGAAAAGTGTGTTTGATGCCCTAAGCAGTCTTCCTTTATCAGAAGATTCCCCTGAAAATGGAAAGGCTAACATTAGAATCTCCTTCTCTACAAACTACCAGAAGCATGAGGACTAGCATCCTCAAATTGGTAGTTCTTTATATTTTTTAATACTTTTTTAGTAGTTTGAATTGTAAGCTTTCCAAATACACGTACTTATTACACATAGAATGAAACCCCAAAGAATCAAATATAAGGGATTAATAATTTCTAGAAATAAATGACAAAAGTGTTAGCTTAGAAGAAATTTGAAGAGGTAACTAAATCATGTTTCTTTCTCTGACACTATTGCCACTTGGGGTCAGATAATTCTTTGCTGGGGGCACTGTTCTGAGTGTGGTAGGATCTTTAGCACTATCCTTGTTCTCTACGCATTAGATAAATGCCAGTCACACTTCCCCTTCTCCCTTAGTTGTCACAACGAAAATTATGTCCAGACAAGTATCTCCTATGGGGCAAAACTGCCCGCCTTGCTGAGAACCACTGAACTTCTCTTTTGTGAATGTTATACCTGTCTGATGGTATAATATTCCATTCATTTTCTCTTTGTTTCCAGACAGCAAATAGCTGTATAAATTACTATCCTTGATGGTCTGCTTTATCTTTTTTTTTCCCTAAGTTTTGGAAGATTTGAGGGAAAAAAAGAAACTTAGGTCTGCCTGACTTCAGAGCCTCTACCATTATGCTAGAAAATCTAAAAGCAGGTCATTCTACCCTGTGCTTCTGGAAACACTAAGGAGGAAAAGTACATTTTCAAAGTATTTTTCACAAGAGACTTTATGAGCACCTGTAGCTATAAAAGCCCCAAATGATATTAAAGGAAGGGCAGGTCTTACAGATCGATCCCTGAAAACTGAAAAGAGACATGCAATTCTATTTTAGAAAAAGAAAAGAAAGGTAACTTGCGTGTCTGGAGACCTCATAGATTTAATGACTGCCATGCAGGCCACTGTATAAAACAACAACCTTATGCCTTTCATTCAGGAGTTTAGAGTCCATACATGAGCTGAGGTCATGCGTATGTGGTTTTCACATATCCCACTTTCCTCCTTTGCTGACCACTGATATGTTCACTGGAAGGGTGTAAACTAACATTCACTCTGGTCAGTCCATTCTGCCTGAGGACGGCAGTTGAGATTTCTTCTTCTGCCTCTACCAGGTCAGGTTCTGGTCTGCTGAGCAGCAGCAGGGGAAGGACACAGCTTCCGAACTGTCGAAGTCACTAAAACGTCTCTTGTCATTACTCTGTGAGTGATGAGACCTCTCCCACTCCATTAGAGGAGATCACTGGGATTTGGTGCTAGGTGATCTAAGGTTTCTTAACTACTCTGTTACTGAGGGTGGGGAGAAAAAAAATCCTGGATATTACATACTTACCTTGCCAATTATAAATCTCTAATCCAATGGCATCCAGTCTGTCCCTGCTGATCCCCAGCATGAGGCGGTTCTCTGAGGAGGTATGAAAATCCAGTGTGATGTTTACATCTCATCAGATGTTGCCTTTCTTGACACCTAACAAAGATGACCCTGCGTATGGGGTGAGCCCAGCCTAGCCTGCCCTCCCCCAAGAAGGCTCAAGCTCAGACTCAGGCCATGAGTTGGGCTGGCCTCGCTGCCTTTACAGTTTGGCTCCTGGATGAGTTATGGGTAAACCTGACCCTAGTTTTTTTTTTCTGATCCAGCCCCATCTCCACCAGGTCACTTCCACCCTCTGAGTCTCAGCTCCCTCAGCTGTAAGATGACCTAAGCATAGCTTTGGAAGAAGACATACATACAACCCCCATCATCGGGGCTGAACCAGACTAGAGCACAAAATGGCTTATCCTTTCTCATTCATTACCAGTAAGCATGGGGCACCGAGAACACGTGCATTTTTGACAAGTGCCAATCTTACATTCTAGGACAATACTATTCAAAGTGTGGTCTGGGATCTGGCACCAGCTGCCAAACTGTTACTGGTCCAACACAAGGTAGGCAGAAAGAACAGGAACAAGCTCTGTGAAAGGTGTATGTACTATCAGGATATTTCCTCAAAGCTCCAGGGCAGGATGGGTGAACTCATCTCATTGAACAGGGTACAGAGCAGTTAGGATGGAATTTGAATGGTGCGTGCCACATGATTTGAACTGTATACTTGCTGTACACAGGAGAACCTCCTTACACTGCATATCACTTTAAGATCTATCAGCTACAATCCAACATCCTACAATCTGTACACATTTATTATTCATTTATAATTTGTTTTTATAATTTTGACTTTTAAGATTTTTAATGTAAATGCACACATATTTTGTAGCTCTGTTAGGCAAGTAATTGTGTCTGAAAAGTGCTAAAACCATACTGTGATTTATGGAAAAGTACTAATGAGTCATGAATGAAACTGATACTTAAGTGACATTCACTTGCCAAACAAATTCAAAACAAAAAAAGAATTCTTTGAGAGAGTTTTGAATTAAAAGGCTGACAGAAGCAGATGTTTGATATTACACTATAAACATTAAAGCTTTTGGAAGCTTCACAAAGAACTCCTTAGGTTGCTAAAACTAAAACTCCATTTATAATTACTAAAAGATTAGCAAAAGATTGGTGATGTCTGCTTAGAAGCATGAGGTGAAACAGGAAAAATGGAGCTCAAGAACCACTTTCCAATCAGATGTGTTCAGAAACAGGCTATTATGATTTAAGACCAACTCATAAAATATATAATGTTGCCTATTTTTCACTGCAACTTGGCAACTACACAGAAGAACTAATTTGAACATGATAGTAAAAAGACAGGATTCCCTGCCCGCCCCCCACCTCCTCCGCCTCAACTTTCTTGCTAAAAATTGCTTGGAATTTAAGTTTTGAGTAGGAATGTGTTCTCATGGCATCTCGGCAATGAGAGAAAAGCATTTTGTGAGTTTCCTGGATGGAGAGCTTGATCAGTTCACATCTCCCATCATGGAGAAAAGTCTTGCTAGGAAATAGGTCAGCTTACCTAAAACATATGCTTAGTGATGCAGCAAAAACTAACATAATAAATTGAAGATTATTCCTTTTATAATGTCATAATATGGAAGTTGTGTCATAACTCGTACTGCATGCTGAATTAGGATCTTTATGGAGCAGAAAAGTTGTGTTAAGACAAATTCTTGCCTTATGTTTCTACAAAATAAGAAGCTAACTTGGTTCTGATTTTTTAAGGTGTAAACTGGATAGTCAGTCTTGCTTATTTATTGCTATCTTCAATTTTTTTTTCTTTTAAGATTTTA
Source organism: Spilogale gracilis (assembly GCA_004023965.1). Lineage (NCBI taxonomy): Eukaryota > Metazoa > Chordata > Mammalia > Carnivora > Mephitidae > Spilogale > Spilogale gracilis. The sequence continues at coordinate 5,983 of PITA01005204.1, read as the reverse complement.
TTTCAGGGAGAGAACACAGACATACAGGGAAAGGGAGAAGCAGACTTTCCACAGAGCAGGGGAGATCTGCTGGGATCACAACCTGAGCCGAAGGCAAATTAAGGACTGAGCTCCCCTCTTCAATATTTTAATGGTTTTTATGCTTCCATGGAGGAAGCATGGCAACATGTTTTGCCAGTGAATACATGATTGTATGGGGAAAAGAAAAGGAGTTTGGGAGATCACAGTTTTACAGATTTTTGACATGTTCCATAATTTAATAATGACTGTCAATGAAGTAGGTGATGATTTTAGTATTGCCAATCTGAAAAGTTACATCTTATGAATTTGACAAAAATACTTTAATTTTTCATTACTAGAATAACCATGTGTAGGAAAATCATGGCTCTGAAAGTAATCTCAATAAAAGGTAGTTGAAATAAAAACTATAACTTTATGAAATAAATCGTGGAACTAGCTGATGGACTGAAAATGAGTTTTGAAAATGCAGCATCACTTGTGTCATTTCGGATCAAAGTTAAAAATGAGTATCTTGAACTTGCTGAAATTAATCTCCTCTTACAAGGCGATCAACATACCTCTTTGAGATTAGTTTCTCTAAAGAGTTTTAAAATTACTTTATTTGAGAGAGAGAGGAGTGAGAGAGAGGAGAGGGAAAAGGAAAATCCTCAAGCAGACTCCCTGCTGAGCGCAGAGCCAGACAGGGAATTCAGTCTCAGGAACCCTAAGATCATGACCTGAGCTGAAATCCAGAGTTGACTGCTCAACCAGCTGGGCCACCCAGGTGCCCTTCTCTAATGACGCTTTAAAACACAACATAGAAGTAAACACAACGTAGAAGTCACTTAGATATACCTTAGCAAGTAATGTCATAAACCCAAATTATTTTAGACAAATTAACACATTTGTAGAATGACAAAATACTACAAGTGTAATAGGGAGTCTCTATATTAATGACCTATATGCATGCTTTCAATGAATGTGTACTGGTTCTAAAATTATTTTTTTTCTGTTGTATTTATTCTAATGATGGTTAATAAAATGCAGGTTCATTCTGCAGTCTTTAATGCAGAGAACTGGGTTTGCACTGTGTCAGTTTTTTCATTTTTCTAGTAAATAATCTTTCATAGTATTTCACAAAAATAATCAGTCCACAATGGATAGGAAATTTTTTAAAACTGGTCTTTCATTATTGACAATTTGAGACACAAATTATTTAGTATTACCTGTTCCCATAACTCTCCTCTATGCTCTTTTATCTGGATCAAATTTTCATCTCTGTTACTAGACACCTTCTCTTAATTATAGGTGAAAAGGTTATTTAAGGCTCTGAGAAATAAAGCTATAATAATCAAAGGCCTATTGGTAGAGTTGATTATTGGAACAAGCGAATCTCACTGTTGGATTTAGAAGAAATATAGTTCAGTAGCTTGCCGAAATTTGGAGTTGGTTCTATAAAATACTGAGAACAGCAGCAGCAGCAAAAAAATCCCACTGGATTTAGGTTTTAATAGTTGCAGTGTTGAGAGAGTAGGCCCTGGAGTCAGTCTGAATAAATTTGAGCCTTGATTTTGCTCCAACCTGCTATAAGACCTTGGACAAATTACTTAAATTCTCTGACAGACAGTAGCCATAGTGTCTTTGTACAGTGAGGATAATAACAATACCTACCATAAAGGGTTCATGTAAAGATTAAATGAGAATGCATGTGGAAAAATTCCTTAATAGTCCTGGGCCAGGAGTCAGTAATTGTTAGCTCTTGCCATAGTTACGGTGTAAAGCGTTTTCACCGGCAGCTATCAAAGTCAACCTCTTTCACAGTTTATGAGGCAGCAGGGAGAATGTTCTTATCAACATTTCCGAAATGAGGACATACGGGCTTGGAGAATTAAATCACCAACTCAAAATAAGAAGCAGAGAGACTCCCCATTTCCAAAACCATGCTCTTTCCACCAAGGGGTCAGCTTTCCTGGCAAATGTTTGCCAGATCCCAGGAATGGGGTGTTCCTTCAGCCCAATCCTTACCTTCTTCCATCAAGTCTCAACTGGCCTTCCTGTCGTTGCCATCTGTTGGGTCTGGCCATGCTCTCTGAAGCAAGGGAATAAAAAAGGTACAAGGAACCTAGAAACCAAAAGAGAGTGCATCCTTCCCTAACTCCACACTAAAGGCCTGGAGCCTCCCTCAGGAGGGTTCACAGCCCAGCCCCCCACCACCCCCAGCTGTTCTCATCTGGAAATCTGGGCTTCCTTTTGCTTCCCACAACTTCTCGCCAAATTCCTGAGTCTCTGAGAAAGTCCCACGAGGAGATCAAAGGACCAGGTGACCTGGGCCCCTTCCCGTGCGGCCTTCACTACGGATACTGCTTTATCGTACTGAGGCCACTCTGGGTAAATAGAATTATTTTACTCCACTCTCCAATTTACTGCAAGAGATTACGAAAGGATGACACCTAGCTTCACTAGAAATCCCGCTGGCTTCTCAGCAATCATTTTTAACATCTCTCTGTTAAAACCCACTGTTCACAGCCTCTCTCCCCACCTCTCAGGCCTTGGAGTGGCCTGGCCTCACTTTACGGAATAGCCAGGAGGGAGCTGAAGTGCTTTGCAGCTCTAGGTAGCCACCACTCCCCGCTTTCACACAGAACTGATATGAATGACCCTGCCCCACAGGTAGGAGACCACACCTTGAAACCCTTTCCAACTGCCATGCCAATGGCCCACCAACCGCTGCTAGTCGACTCCGCCCACTCCCCAACCGCCAAGCCCACGGTTGGGCTGGCCCCGCCCCCGCCGGGCCCTCGGTTCTCCCGGCCACGCCCCACACCGCTGTAGCCCCGCCCCAGCCCTCGGCTCCTGAAGGGCGCTGCCTTTCTCCGCACTTCCGGCGTCGGCCAGCCTGCCCGCCATTAACCCGCAGATGGGCCTGAAAGTCGAAGCTACCAGGTCCGGGACGCGTCCTGGTTTTCTCTCACTACAGTAGCCCAAATGGCGTGGCTTTGAAAAACCCCGCCCTGTGTTTACCCTCTCCGTGTGCTTGGAGAGAAAGAATAAGCCAAGAGAACATGAAACTGCCCAACTCCGCGGGGCTGAATATTCAAGAGTCCAAGGAAGCTGCCCCTGGGGACAGGCAAAGGGCGGGCGGTGGCGTGGTCTCGCCCGTCGTACACCTCAGCGGATCGTGGGATTCCTGAGACTCGGGACTGGGTGAGTAGGAGGTGTAGTCGGGTGGGGGGTTCCCCTCACTGCCAGCCGGGTGGGATGCCGCGGTGTTTCCCGCCCGTGGGTGCGGTTCCTGCCCAGGACCATTCAGGGCCTCCCACTGCCCGGGCCTCGTGCGGAGACCCCGGCTGGGTGGCGGCTGGAGGTGTGAAGGCCAGGCCCCAGGGAGCGGGAACTTCGAGGGAAGCTGGGAATGCCGAATGAAACCTGAGTCGAAACAGGGCTTCACTGGCTGTGTGAAGGGCGCTAAGGTCCTAAGTAGAGCGGGAGAGGGAGGGCGCAGCAAGAGCCGCGGTGCTTGCAGTGGAAGTGTGTGTCGACGTGGGTGTCCAGGGGACATGGGTGAGCCACCCACAGCATCTGCTCGAGCGCACACCTGACCACTTCTGAGTGGCTGTATAGTCCCAGAGCAGTACCCATTAGATTGGTGCTATGGCCTATGCTGGTAACCTGGGACCTGTGGACATGGAAACTCAATGGAAGTAAGAGAGAGGGAAGTGGGAGTTGGAGACAGCTGCCTTCAAGAACTTTCACGTGTTTTGGGATGTGTGCTGATTTTCCACCCTCCGCTCTTTAGAACAATCTGCCCAACAACCTTTTAGTCTCCTCCTCTACTCCCTACCCCCCAGTGCCCATTACTAGTACCTTTCATAGGCTTGTATAGCACCAATCTTACTCACTTGGGCTCCTGTGGCAAACATGCCATAGACTGGAGGGTGCCTGCGTGGCTCTGTGGGTTAAGCGACTGCTTTCGGCTCAGGTCATGATCCCAGGGGTCCTGGGATCAAGCCACATATCGAGCTTCCTGCTCAGTGGAGAATATGCTTCTCCCTCCCTACCCCCTGCTTGTGTTTCCTTATTCTCTCTGTCAAATAAATTAAAAAAAAAAATTTAAATGCCATAGATTGGGTGGCTTACAAACTGAAATTTATTTCTCAGACTTCTGGAGGCTGGAAGTCCAAGGTCAGGTGCCAGATGATTAGTGATGTCTCTGTTCTAGATAGCAGACTTCCTTTTTCCTCATGGTAGGAGAGGGCAAGGGCCTGGGGCCTGTTTTATAAGGACACTAATGTCAGTAATGAGGGCTCCAGTATCACCTCCCAAAAGCCTCACCTCTTAATACCATCATTTGGAGGTTAGCTTTAAAAGTATGAATTTTGGAGGGACACATTCAGACCATAGCGCTTGCTCTTAGTGCTCTTCAGAGTTTGTAATCATGATGTTTTGAGATTTCTTTTTAAAACTCCGTGTCTTACTTACCCCACTCCCTACACACTGGTTAGAAAACTTGAGGATGGGACAAATAACCTGTTTCGCTTATGATGGAGTCCCTAACATCTAACACAGTGGTTGGCATGTGGTAGTTGTTCTATAAATATTTATTGAATGAATGAATTTTTTTAACACCATGGAAGTATAATAATAGTTTTGTGACTGTTTTCTTTTTTTTATTTTGTCATTATTTACGTCTGATTCCTGAGAGCTGTTTATGTAATAAAACTCTCTCACGATTATCTTGATTAGTATGGAGTAAAGAAAACTCCCCTGTAGATGACTTTTGTTCTGAATCATCCAGAGAAAACGTCAGCTGTCATTGAGGATCTCGGTTGCTGTTTTCAAAGGTCTTAGAACAATGTTCAGATTTCTTTTTTTTTTTTTTTAAGATTTTATTTATTTATTTGACAGAGAGAAACACAGCGAGAGAGGGAACACAAGCAAGGGGAATGAGAGAGGGAGAAGCAGGCTTTCCGCCGAGCAGGGAGCCTGATGTGGGGCTCGATCCCAGGTCTCCAGGATCATGACCCGAGCCGAAGGCAGTCGCTTAACCAATTGAGCCACCCAGGTACCCCCAATGTTTATTCTTCCGATCCATGAGCATGGAATGCTCTTCCATCTTTTTGTGTCTTCTTCAATTTCTTTCATGAGTGTTCTGTAGTTCCTCAAGTACAGATCCTTGACTTCTTTGGTTAGGTTTATTCCTAAGTATCTTATAGTTTTTGGTGCTGTAGTAAACGGAATCGATTCTCTGATTTCCCTTTCTATTTTTTCATTGTTAGTGTATAAGAATGCAATTGATTTCTGTGCATTGATTTTGTATCCTGCCACATTACCGAATTGTTATATGAGTTCTAGTAGTTTGGGGGTAGAGTCTTTTGGGTTTTCCACATAGAGTATCATGTCATCTGCAAAGAGAGAGAGTTTGACTTCCTCTTTGCCAAGCTGGATACCTTTTCTTTCTTTCTGTTGTCTGATTGCTGTTGCTAGGACTTCTAACACTATGTTGAACAGTAGTGGTGAGAGTGGGCATCCTTGCCTTGTTCCTGATCTCAGAAGAAAGGCTGTCAGTTTTTCCCCATTGAGGATGATATTCGCTGTGGGTTTTTCATAGATAGATTTTATGAGGTTGAGAAATGTTCCCTCTATCCCTATACTTTGAAGAGTTTTGATCAGGAACGGATGTTGTATTTTGTTAAATGCCTTTTCTGCATCAACTGAGAGTACCATGTGGTTTTTCTCTCTTCTCTTACTGATTGTTCTATCACGTTGATTGTTTTGCGAGTGTTGAACCACCCTTGCATCTCTGGGATAAAACCCACCTGGTCATGGTGGATAATCTTTTTAATGTATTGTTGGATCCTGTTAGCAAGGATCTTGTTGAGAATCTTGGCATCCGTATTCATCAGCGATATTGGTCTGAAGTTCTCCTTTTTGATGGGGTCTTTGTCTGGTTTGGGGATTAGAGTGATGCTGGCTTCATAGAAAG
>PITA01005203.1:85706-113586 GCA_004023965.1 Spilogale gracilis | reverse complement strand
TTTTTTTTTTTTTAAAGATTTTATTTATTTGACAGAGAGAAACACAGCCAGAGAGGGAACACAAGCAGGGGGAGTGAGAGAGGGAGAAGCAGGCTTCCCGCCGAGCAGGAAGCCTGATGTGGGACTCGATCCCAGGTCTCTGGGATCATGACCTGAGCCGAAGGCAGTCGCTTAACCAACTGAGCCACCCAGGCGCCCCTGTATTTTTAGTCTTTATCTTCCACCTAACTCTAATTGTCTGCCAAAACTTTTTTAGTTCAGTCATATATATTTATGATCCATATATATATGGCTCAATCACATACATATGTCATATACAATTACGCATGAAAGCAAACCAATCAACATCCCTACCATTTCCCAATTTCTGTTGATGGCACCATTAGGACTTTATTTTTTTTATTTTTATTTTTTTAAAGATTTTATTTATTTGACAGAGAGAAACACAGCCAGAGAAGGAACACAAGCAGGGGGAGTGAGAGAGGGAGAAGCAGGCTTCCCGCCGAGCACGGAGCCCGATGTGGGACTCAATCCCGGGTCTCTGGGATCACGACCTGAGCCAAAGGCAGTCGCTCAACCAACTGAGCCACCCAGGCGCCCCACCATGAGGACTTTAAAGCTTATAGTGACCTTTGCCCCACCTTATCTTCACCCTATCAAATCCCTTGATTTTTAAGCCATTTATTCATTCAGAAAACATTTATTGCACATCTACTATGTATTTTTCGTTATGGTAAAATATGTGTAACATACCAATTTACCATTTTAGCTATATCTATGTGCAATGTCCGGTGGCATTAAACACATTCACACTGTTGTACGACCATTACCGCCATCCATCTCCAGAATCTTCTCAGCATCTTAAATTGAAATTCTGCACCCATTAAACAGTAATTTCCCATTCTACCTCCCCTGCAGGCCCTGGCATCACCAGTCTACTTTCTATGAATCTGACTACTCTAGGCATAGTACCATTACATACTAATTTTTTTACATATCCTTAAGTATTTCTCTATAAGATATGGTGTTTATTCAATAAATGTTCTTTACTGAATTAATCACTGAAACATCAATTTTACAGCTGCTTGAATGTAAAGTATGAAAAACTAAATTTTGGGGTCAAAGAACAGCCAAACTTTAATACTTTTTTATATCCTGGCAAGTTTTACTTCAGAAAGATACCAATTGCATTTATCTATACCATAACATTATTTATGCATACAAACCACCTGCTGATTTATAGGTGAAAATGTTCACCCTTGTTTCAATTTGCTATTTATCTATAAGCGAGTTTGAAAAAAAAGTGTGATTTTTTTTATATTCTTATTAGCCATTTTCATTCCTTCTTCTAGCTCCTTTTGTACAAAATTTGTATAGCACACAATTAGTAATCCATGATAAATTTTTATTTGTACTGAACAACGTGGCACTTTATCATCTTAACGTATGATGTGATTATATATATTGCTGTTGTCATTTCTGTAGCTTATACGGAGGTGTGGCTAGGCCTCCAATGAGATTCCCCCTGTTGGTTTTATAATCCCTGCATACTATATTATTATTTATTATTTTTTTCCCAGACTAAGTTAATTGGTATGGGGACCATCCATACTGATCATGCATTACCAATGTAAAAGCAAATGATATAACCCAGTTATATATATAATAAGTGGATGATCTGATTCAAGAAATAAAAGATTATCAAAGGGTAAGGTAGAGTACTATTCTGATAGGATTCCAACTATAGTTCTTATGCCATTATATTGAATGTGGTTTAGAGGCTATTTCTTTAGCTGTACTTAGCCCCTGCATAAAATATATGCAAACTCAGAAGGAGGGTACCAACTTGGCAGAATATAAATAAAACAGGAGAATGCCTACCAGAAGCCCAGGACATTGCCCCATGAGTCACAGACTTTCCTCATAAGGGCTATTCATTCTATGCATTCAACAAGTACTTGAGTACCCACAAGGTGCTAAGAATATAAAACAGTGTTCGAGAAATTGGGCCCAAGATGGCACTGAAGGAACATCCTGAACTCATCTCTTCCCATGGACACACTGAATCTCTACCTACATATACAGCAGTGCCTCCTGAAAGAAGAACTGAGGGCTAATTAAATAGTTTCTGCATAACATAGAGGGACTACAAAGAAAAGGGCAGAAGAGATGGAGACAAGGTAATTGCAGGAATACCACCCCCCACCCTACAACCCACAATAGGGAAGGATATCACTGAGGAGTCAAGCACAGATTCACTTCACCTGGGACACAGAAAACAAAACAAAACAAAACAAAACAAAACAAAACAAAACAACCCCAAAAAACCAACAGTGGTTTAAAGGGAAACTATAAGTAAAGAAAAATCCAGCTATAAACCTTAGAACATCTACCAAAAAGTGGGAAAACTGTTGGAACTTTCACTTTCTCCAGGGTCAGAGGAACTGGTGAGCACCACTGTTGATGTCCCCTCTCCTCCCTTAAAACACAGAAGGGAGCAGAATTAGGTGTTCCAGTCAGCCTGATAGGGATACCACAGTGAGCCCCGGGCCCCTAAGCCCACACCGGTTCCAGCTGTCCCCACCAGGCAGCCCCCTGCTTACACCCACCCTAAGCTGTCCCTCCCCGCACAGATTGCCTCAGCTCACAATGACTCAAGCTCCAGCTGTCTTATTAGGATTTCCTGGATATGGGGCACACCAAGATCTCTCAGCCCTGCCTACTCCAGCTCCAGCCAGTCAACCAAAGTTGCCAGGCACATCAATCTACATAGAACTCATTCCTACACAAGGGCACTGATTTGAGACTGGGAGCAGTAGCTGTTCCACATAATTCATAGGAACAAAAACAGAATGTAAAAAAATGAAGAGACAGAGGAGTCTGTTCCAATGAAGGAACAAGATAAGTTTCAGGGGAAAACAAAACAAAACAAAACAGAAATAAGCAAACTACCTGATAAACAGTTCAAAGTCATGATCATAAAGAAGCTCAGGAGACTTGAGAGAGGAGTGGATGAACTCAGTGAGAACTTGAACAAAGAGAAAATATTAAAAAGAACTAGTCAAGAGCATCTGGCTGGCTCAGTCAGAAGAATTTATGACTCTTGATCCTGGGGTCATGAGTTTGAGCCCCATATTGGGTGTAGAGATTACTTAAATAAAAACTTATAAAAAAAAGAACTAATCAGAACTCAACAATACAAAAGTTGAAATGAAAAATACACTACAGCAAATAGCACATCTGAAGATGCAGACAAAAGAATTTGCAAGCTAGGAGACAGGTGGTGGAAAGGACCCAAGCTGAACAGCAAAAAGGAAAAACAAAATTTAATGAGGCTAGGTTAATAGATCTCTGCAACAGTATCAATGTATGAACATTTACATTATCAGGGTTCCAGAAGGAGAAGAGAGAAAAAAAGAGGCAGAAAACTTACTTAAAGAAACAATAGCTGAAAAATTCCTTAACCTGGGAAAAGAAACATATATCTGAGTCCAAGCACAGAAAGCACCAAACAAGATAAACCCAAGGAGGTCCACACCAAGACACATAATAATTAAAACGTCAAAAATTAAAGATGAAGAAAGAACCTGAAAAGCAGCAAGAGAAGCAAGTAGGTACATAGGAAAGAAACCCCACAACGCTATCAGCTGATTTTTTTCAGAACAAACTTTCCATGCTGGAAGGGAGTGGCACTGTATAGTAAAAATGCAGAAAGGAAAAAAAAATCTACCGCCAAAAATATTCTACTCAGCAAGGTTATCAATAAGAATTGAAGGAGAGGGTGTGTCTAAGGAGCTGTTGGTGAAGTGTCCAACTCCTGATCTCAGCTCAACTCTTGATCTCAGGGTTGCAAGTTCAAGTTCTGCATTGTGCTCCATACTGGGTGTCTACTTAAAAAAAAAAGAAAGAAAGAAAGAAAAAAGAATTGAAGGAGGGAAAAAAGTTTCCAAGGGGAAAAAAAAAAAGTTAAAGGACTTAATTACCAGTAAACCAGCCTTACAAAAAATGCTAAAAGTGCTTCTTTAAGCAAAAAAGAAAAGGCTATAGCTAGAAGTAAGAAAATTATGAAAAAGTTTCACTGCTAAAAGCAAACATATATAGTAAATGTAGTAGATCAATCATTAATAAAGCTAGTATGAAGATTAGAAACAGAAGTAGTAACATCAATTATATCTACAAAAATTAGTTAAGAGACACACAAAATTTAAAAATATAAAATATTATGTCATACACATAAAACATTGAGGGGGGAGTAAAAATGTGGTGCTTTTAGAATGTGTTCGAACTTAAGTGATCATCAGCTTAATATGGACTGCTATATACACAGGATGCTATATATGAACCCTGTGGTAACCACAAACCAAAAACTGTAATAGGATACACAAAAGGAATTCAAACATAACACTAAAAGTCATGAAAGCAGGGTGCCTGGGTGGCTCAGAGGGTTAAGCCTCTGCCTTTCAGCTCAGGTCATGATCTCAGGGTCCTGGGATTGAGTCCCGCATCGGGCTCTCTGCCCAATGGGGAGCCTGCTTCCCCCCCTCTTTCTCTACCTGCCTCTCTGCCTGTTTGCGATCTCTCTGTCAAATAAATAAATAAAATCTTAAAAAAAAAAAAAGTCATCGAAGCACAGGGGAGGAGAAGAAGAAAGGAACAGAGAATAACTACAAAAAACCCCTCAGAAAATAATTAATGAATGGCAACGAGTCAACACCTTCATGTAAATGAACTAAATGATCCAGTCAAAACACAGTGACTGAATGGATAAGAAAACAAGACCTATCTATATACTGCCTTCAAGAGATTCAATTCAGACCTAAGATACACAGACACTGAAAATGAAGGAATGTAGATTTTACATGCAAATGGAAGCTAAATAAAAAAAGTTAAGGTTTTTGTTTATTAGACAAAATAGACTTTAAAAGAAAGACTGTAGACAGAGACAAAGAACAGCTTTATGGAACGAAAAAGAGATCAATCCAACAAGAGGATATAACAATTTTATGTATCTATGCACCCAACATGGAAGCACCTGAATATATAAAGGAATATTAACAGGTATAAAGGGACAAATTGACAGAAATACAATACCAGTAGGGGACTTTAGCACCCCACTTATATCAATGGATAGATTATCCAGACAGAAAATCAATAAGGAAGCTGGCTTTGAACAACACATTAGACCAGATGGATTTAACAGACATATAGAGAACATTCCATCCAAAAACAGAATACAGCACTCAAGTACACATGCAATATTCTTCAAGATCACAAGTTATCCCATAAAGCAAGTCTCAATAAATTTAAGAAGATTAAAATCACATTAAGCATCTTTTCCAGACAAGGTTATGAAACTAGAATTAATAATAAAAAAAAAACCTGGAAAAATGTAAACATGTGGAGGCTAAACAACATGCTACTAAACAATCAGGGGTCAATAAAGACATCAAAGAGGACATAAAAGAATACATGGAGACGAATGAAAATGCAAACATAGCCGTTCAAAATCGTTGGGATGCAGCAAGCGAAGATGAAGCAAGCGAAGTTTATAGTGTTTATAGTGTTTATAGTGTTACAGACCTACCTCAAAAAACAAAACAAGGGCGCCTGAGTGGCTCTGCCTTCAGCTCAGGTCATGATCTCAGGGTCCTGGGATCGAGGCCCGCATTGGGCTCTCTGCTAGGCAGGGAGCCTGCTTCCTTCTCCTTCTCTGCCTGCCTCTCTACCTGCCTGTGATCTCTCTCTGTGTCAAATAAATAAATAAAATCTTTAAAAAAAAAAAAAAAAGCTGTTCTAAGAGCGAAGTTTATAGTGTTACAGACCTACCTCAAAAAACAAAACAAGGGCGCCTGGGTGGCTCAGTTGGTTAAGCGACTGCCTTCGGCTTGGAGACCCAGGATCGAGTCCCACATCAGGCTCCCTGCTCGGAGGGAAGCCTCTTTCTCCCTCTCTCACTCCCACTGCTTGTGTTCCCTCTCTGGCTATGTTTCTCTCTGTCAAATAAATAAAATCTTTAAAAAAAAAAAATCTCAATCTAACCTCACACGTAAAAGAACAAGAAAAAGATAAACAAAACCCAAAGTGAGTAAAAAGAAAGGAATCATACAGACCACAGAGGAAATAAATGAAATAGAGACTAAAAAACAAACGAACAAACAAAAAGACACAACAGAATAGATCAATGAAATCAGGAGTGGTTCTCTGAAAAGATCAATGAAATTGATAAATCTTTAACCAGATTCCTCAAAAAAAAAAAAAAAGGATGCAAATAAATAAAATCACAAATGAAAGAGAAGTTACAACTAACACCACAGAAACAAAAAAAACCTGAAAAGACTATAATGAAAAATTATATGCCACCAAAATGAAGAACTTGGGATGCCTGGGTGCCTCCGTTGGTGAAGTGACTGCCTTCGGTTCAGGTCATGATCCTGGAGTCCCAGGATCGAGTCCCGCATCAGGATCCCTGCTCGATGAGGAGTCTGCTTTTCCCTCTGACCCTCCCTCCTTCATGCTCTGTCTCTCATTCTCTTTAATAAATAAAATTTAAAAAATAAAAGAAGAAGAAATGGATAAACTCCTATAAACATACAGTTTTCCAAAACTGTATCAGGAAGAAATACAAAATAGAGTAGAGACCAATTACTAGCAATGAAATTGAATCAGTAATCAACAAACTCCTGACAAACAAAAGTCCAGGACTAGATATTTTACAAATGAATTATACCAAACATTTGAAGAAGACTTACTACCTATTCTTCTCAAACTATTCTAAAAAATTGTAGAAAAAGGAATGCTTCCAAATTCGTTTTTTGAGGCCCACTCTACCCTGACACCAAAACCAAAAAGATCACCAAAAAAAATTAAATAAATAAATCATAGCCCAATTTCCCTGGGTAAACACAGGTACATATGTTCAAGATATTAGCAAACCAAATACATTACAAGGATCATTCATGACAACAAGCTGGTATTTACTCCAGGGATGCAAGGATGACTTACTATCCATAAATCTATCAATGTGATACATCACATTAACAAAATACAGGATGAAAATTATAAAATCATCTCAATAGATACAGAATAAGTTTGTGACAGACTTCAATATCTATTCATAATAAAAACTCTCAACAAAGTGGACTTAGAGAAAGCACATCTCAACATAAGAAAGGCCTTATGTGAAAAATCCACAGGTACTCCATGGTGAAAAGCTAAAAGCTTTCCCTCTAAGATCAGGAATAAGACAAAACTATCCATTACTGTCACGATTATTCAATAAGTTACTAGAAATCTTAGCAACAGCAATTAGACAAGAGAAAAAAGTCATCCAAATCGGTAAGGAAGAAGTAAAACTGTCACTATTTGCAAATGACATGATACTACACATAGAAAACCCTAATGACTCCATCAAAAAGCTATTAAAACTAATAAATAAATTCAGTAAACACAGCACAAAATCAACATACAGAAATCCATTTCGTGCCTATGCGAGAAAATATAATAGAATAACAAAACAGCAGAAAGAGAAATTAAGAAAATAATCTCATGGGGCGCCTGGGTGGCTCAGTTGTTAAGCGTCTGCCTTCAACTCAGGTCATGATCCCAAGGTCCTAGAATTGAGCGCCACATCTCTCCCACTCTCCCTGCTTGTGCTCCCTCTCTTGCTGTGTCTCTCTCTGTCAAATAAATAAATAAAATCTTAGAAAAGGAAAGAATCTCATTTATAATTGCATCAAAAAGATAAATTTAATCTAGGAGTAAATTTAACCAATACGGTGAAAAACCTGTATTCTGAAAACTATAAGACACTGATAAAAGAAATTAAATGTTCTGAATTTTAAGGATTAATATTGTTCTGAATTTTAAGGATTAATATTGTTAAAATGTCCACACTGCCCAAAGCAATCTATCAATTCAGTGTAGTCATCACCAAAATTTCAATAGTATTTTTTACAGAACTAGAACAAATAATTACAAATTTGTATGGAACCACAAAAGACCCCAAATAGTCAAAGCAATCTTGAGAAAGAGGAACAAAGCAGAGGGTATCACAATCCCAGATTTCAAAATATACTACAAAGTTACAGTAATGAAAGCAGTTACTGGCACAACAATAGATAAATCAGTGCAGTGAAACAGAGAGTCCATAAATAAACCCACATTTATAGGGTCGATTAATCTATTACAAAGGAGGCAAAAATACACAATGGAGAAAAGACTGTCTCTTCAATAAATGATGTTGGGAAACTGGAAACTACATGCAAAAAATGAAACTGGACAACATTCTCGCACATTTCGCAAAAATAAACCCAAAGTTGATGAAAGAACTAAATGTAAAGCCTGAAACCATAAAATCCCTAAAGGAAAACACAGGTAATAATTTCTTAGAGATCAGTTTTAGCATTATTTGTATTTTTATGTCTCCTTTAGCAAAGGAAACAAAAAGAATATAACTATTGGGACTACAACAAACTAAAAAGCTTCTGCACAGCAAAGGAAACCATCAACATAATGAAAAGGAACCTACTAAATAGGAGAGGATATATGCAAATAACATATCTGATAAGGGGTTAATATCCAAAATACATTAAGAACTTATACAACTTGACACCAAAAACACAAATAATCCAATTTAAAATACGGGCAGGTAGCCTGACTAGATATATTCCAAACAGGGCATATAGAGATGGCCAAGAGATACATGAAAAGATGTTCAAGATCACTAATCATCAGGGAAATGCAAATCAAAACTGCAACGAGATATCACTTCACACCAGTCAGAATGACTAGTATCAAAAAGACAAGAAATAACAGATATTGGCAAGAAGTAGAGGAAAAGGAACCCCTGTGCACTGTAGGTGGGAATGTAAATTGTTGCAGCCACTATGGAAAACAGTATGGAAGTTCCTCAGAAAATGAGAAATAAAAATACTGTACAATCTAATAATTCCATGGCTGGGTATTTACCTAAAGAAAACAAAAACAGTAATTCAGAAAGATACATGTACCCCTACGTTTCTTGTAGCATTATTTACAATAGTCAAGATAAAGAAGCATCAACAGATGAGTGTCCATCAACAGATGAATGAATAAAGATGTGATATATATAACAGAGTATTACGCAGCAATAAAAAATAATGAAACCAGGGCACCTGGGTGGCTCAGTCATTAAGTGTCTGCCTTCAGCGTGGGTCATGATGCCGGAGACCCGGAATCGAGCCCCATATTAGGCTCCCTGCTCAACGGGAAGCCTGCTTCTCCCTCTCTCACTGCCCCTGCTTGTGTTCCCTCTCTGGCTGTGTTTCTCTCTGTCAAATAAATAAAATCTTTAAAAAAAAAAAAAAAGAAAGAAAATTATGCTAAGTGAATAAGTCAGACAAAGAAAGACAAATCTATAAAATTTCACTTACATGTGGAGTATAAAAATAAAACAAAACAGAAACAGGGTTGCCTAGGTGGCTCAGTCGTTAAGCATCTGCGTTCGGCTCAGGTCATCATCCCGGAGTCCTGGGATGGAGCCCTGCATTAAGCTCCCTGCTCAGCGGGGAGCTTGTTTCTCCCTCTCTCACTCCCCCTGCTTGTGTTCTCTCTCTTGCTGTGTTTCTCTCTGTCAAATAAATGAATAAAATCTTAAAAACAAAACAAAACAAAACAACAACAACAACAAAAAAACAGGAACAGACTCATAAATACAGAAAATGAACTGGTAGTTGCCAGACAGGATGGGGGTGGTGGAATGGATGAAACAGATGAAGGAGATTATATTATATTTGTATACAAGGGAATTAGAGGTATAAAATAAATAATTCACAGGGATGAAAAGTACAGCATAAGGAATATTGGGAATAATATTTTATAGTGACAATAACTTTGCATGTGACAGAAAATATATTTATCATGGTAGGCGCTGCATAATGTATATAATTGTCAACTCACCATGTTGTACATCTAAAACTAAAATAATATTGTATGTCAACTATACTTCAGTTAAAAATAAAACTAAGGGGTGCTTGGGTGGCTCAGTTAGGCATCCAACTCCTGATTTCAGCTCAGGTCTTGATCTCAGGGTCGTGAGATTGAGCCCTGCATGGAACCTACTTAAGTTTCTCCTTCTCTCTATGCCACTGCCCCTCAGTGCGCTATAACTAACTAACTAATTGATTTTAAAAAATATTCCCCCAGGAAACTTTTGGTCCAGAGAAGTAGAAAGTTATAATAGAGTGTGGTAAGTGCTATCACTGGGAGGTACAGCGTGACACTGAAGTATATCCATAGGCTAGCTTAATAGGTGAATTCATGAGAGATTCAATTCTACTTTTATGAGTGAAATATGATCAAATCCCTGAAGTACTCAATAGTATTTTACTATTACACTGAACCACATATAATTTGGAAAACTATAGGAGTTCTTTTTTTTTTTTTTTTAAGATTTTATTTATTTATTTGAGAGAAAGGGAGAGGTAATCTGGAGCAGACTCTGCAGTGAGTGCAGAGCCAGACACAGGACTCGATCTCACGACCCCGAGTCATGACCTGAGCTGAAACCAAGTCAGATTTGTAAATAAGCCAGCCAGGCACCCCATAGGAGTTCTTTTGAAAGTTTAAAAATATAATACAGGGCGCCTGGGTGGCTCAGTGGGTTAAAGCCTCTGCCTTCGGCTCAGGTCATGATCTCAGGGTCCTGGGATCCAGGCCTGCATCAGGCTATCTGCTCAACAGGGAGCCTGCTTCCTCCTCTCTCTCTGCCTGCCTCTCTACCTACTTGTGATCTCTCTATCAAATAAATAAATAAAAATCTTTTTAAAAAATATAATAAACATACAGAAAGTGAACATATCTTAAATGTACAGCTTGATGAGTTTTTACAAACTGATATAACTGTATAACCAGCACCCAGATCAAGAAATCAAACAGGACCATCATCTAGAAGTCTTTCTTATGCTCCTTATCCTGATTTAGCACAGATTGGTTTTTCCTATACTTTTTTTTTTTTTAAAGTAGACTCCCCACCCAGCGTGGAGCCCAATGCAGGGCTTAAACTCACAACCCTGAGATCAAGACCTGAGCTGAGACCAAGAATTGGATACTTAAGTGACTGCGTCACCCAGGTGCCCCAGTTTTTCCTATACTCTTAAATGGAATTATGGGGCATGCATTGTTTTGTGCCTGGCTTTGTGTCTAGTTGTGGAATGTAAATTATCACTGCTGTTTCACATTGTTTGTGTGAATCTACATATTTATTTCAACATATAGGCATCTTGGTGGTTTCTGGTTTGAGGCCAATATTAATATTACTCCTATAACATTTCAGGACATATATATCAGTGAATATATGCATGCATTTCTCTCAGATACTCAAGTAGGAGAGGAGCTGCTGGGTCCTAGGGTGTGCATATATTCAGTTTTAGAAGACAGACAATAGGAGTTTTAATATCATACCAGAAAAGCAGAAATAGCACTTGAGAAAACATCCACGCTCTAAGATTAAATAAAAAGCCAGGATATAAAACTACATATATTCAAAACTATGTGGGGTTTCTTTTGTTTTTGTAATCTTTTAAAAAAAATTTTTAAAGATTTTATTTATTTGACACAAAGAGAGAAATCACAGGTAGGCAGAAAGGCAGGCAGAGAGAGTGGGGAAGTCAATGTGGGGCTCGATCCCAGGACCCTCAGATCATGACCTGAGCCGAAGGCAGAGGCTTAACCCTCTGAGCCACCCAGGTGCCCCAGTCTTTTTAAAATTTTTTAAGTAAACTCTATTGCCAACGTGGGGCTTGAACTCATGACCTTGAGATCAACACTCAAATGCCCTACTGACTGGGCCAGCCAGGAGCCCCCAGAACTATAAACTATCACAAAACATGGGAAAATAACCTGGGAGGAAAATAAATCAGCAATGTAAGAGTGAGTATCTTTAAGTGGAGGATCTGTTAGCAATTTCTTTTCAAACTTTCTATATTTTCCAGGACTATCAAGTATATTAAATCTCATATATATTTTGATCCAAATCCACAGAACACCAAAGCAAAAATAGTTATGATATTCAGAAGCTATGACATGCTCCAATCTGCAAGGAATTTTGTGAAGGTTTGTTGAATGACTTATATAGAATTCTATATCACACACCTAGCCCATGTTTATATACTTTTTATTTAAATTCAATTAGCCAACACATCATTAGTTTCAGATGTAGTGTTCAGTGATTCATCAGTTGCATATAACACCCAGTGCTCATCACATTGTGTGCATTTCTTATATTTTGTGGCAAAGCCTTAGACTCACAGAAAATCAGAATTGAGAAAAATGATAGGACTCATCTGGTTCTCTAGCTTTCAAATATCTTTAGCTCTGGAAGCCTTTATTTGAAATTTCATATGAAAATCTAATGTATACAAGCGAGAGACCAAGGAGCATTTTGAAGAGGCTTTAGGAGTCAGCTTAGCCCTCTAAGGCAAACAGGTCCAAAATGTCAAGAATCTTTAAGAGATACTATTTGAAAACCATTGATCCAATTCAATCCATTCATTTTCTGGAAAAAAAGGTTGAAGCAAGACCATAAAGCAGGTTTGTTACGGAATCAGATTTTCTGACATGGAGTCTAATGTTTTCCAACACTTCACTGCTTTTCGACAGGACCTGATGCTCTCCAATCACAGAAACAATGCCTATGCCCTTATGTCTCCCACAAGGCCAGCACAGACAGCACAGCCCAGAACATTTTTTTTTAATCAAACAATTAATATATACCTGCTACTAAGTTGGAAAAGGCAAGATTTCCACCCAAGGTTAATTATATACAGAAAAGGCTATGCATACTTTTTATAAAAGGAGCTAAGGATCACCTCAGTCTCCCTACCTAACCTCCTCAGTGGCACCAAGGACATGTCCCAGTACCAGTAAGGGGTAGATTAACAACTTAAACAATAAAGCAGCTAGGTGTGCAATAGACTTAAAACCAAAAGCAGGGAAAAGACCTACATGGAAAAAATTTCTTTCTGCCCAGAGCAATTAATGTGGTGAACAGATGGGAAGGGAAGCAGACTATTTCAGGCTTTAAAGGGAAGATAAGAGATATGAAGAAATAATAAGCAGTAAACCCCCAGTGCAGGGGCAAACACAAGGGCATATTTTTCTTTTTTTTCCAAAAGATATTTTTAGTGCTGGCAGCAACTGCTCAGAGTGTTACTCTGTAGTTGTTTTCCACCATTAAAAAGGAACTGAGTACTAGAGAGACAGAATAAAAAATTCAGAATCAAATCAGATCGCAGAGGCATCAATGGAAGCAAGAGGGATGAAAACGAGCTCCCAAATTCTGGTACATGTCTTACCCCGAGCTGAGTTTATACAAAGGCAAGCTTCCCTTTATTCATAGGGTAGCATGCAATACTTCTAGAATTGATGCTTATAATGAGGGTCATGAGGGTCATGTATCAGCAAGGAAGAATCAGGATATATGTTCAGTGAAGACTTGTTGTGTTTTTTTTTTTTTAATATTTTATTTATTTATTTGACAGAGAGATCACAAGTAGGTAGAGAGGTAGGCAGAGAGAGAGGAGGAAGCAGCCTCCCTGCTGAGCAGAGAGCCCGATGTGGGCCTCTATCCCAGGACCCTGGGATCATGACCTGAGCTGAAGGCAGAGGCTTTAACCCACTGAGCCACCCCGGCACCCTGCTGTGGGTTTTTGATTGTTTTGGAGTTATTTGTCCGTTGGTAATCCACACACAGCACAGCACAGGCCCCCTTCTGTTGATTCACATGCTACTGAACAGGCTTGTCCCTTGTGTAGCGTCACCTGTGATATTTCATCTTGCTCACACCTGCAAGCGTACTCTTCCTGCATCACACTGTCATAATGTCATCAAAATTTCTGATTATTTGCAGTATGACTTCCAAACATTTTTCACATCTGCTTTCTCACTTTACCCTCAAGACATCTCTGTGATGTGTACCCACCATTGGACACATAAAGACACTTACGATCCCCATTATCAAACACAGCCGAACTATGGAGAGAGCACAAATGTTTGTTGACTGATGAATGGATAAAGAAGATGTGGTATACAGAGAGAATGGAATATTACTCAGCCACCAAAAAGAATGAAATCTTGTCATTTGTATCAACATGGATGGAGCTATAGTATATTATGCTAAGTGAAATAAGTCAGTCAGAGAAAGACAAATAAATATCCTATGATATCATTCATATGTGGAATCTAAGAAACAAAACAGAGGAACATATGGGAAAGGGAAAAGAAAAAAAAGAGAGGCAAACAAACCATAAGAGACTCTTTTTTTTAAATGTAGGCATGGAGCTCAGTGCAAGGCTTGAATTCATGACTGTGAGATCAAGACGTCAGCTGAGATCAAGAGTCAACCACTTAACCAAATAAGTCACCAAGGCACCCCCCAAACCATAAGACGTTTAACAATACAGAAGAAACTGAGGGTTCATGGAGGGAGGTGAGTGTAGCACAGGTTATACGGGTGATGAGTATTAAAGATAGCACTTGTGGGGCACCTGGGTGGCTCAGTCAGTTGAGTGTCCGACTCTTGATTTTGGCTCAGGTCATGATCTCAGGGTCATGAGATCAAGCCCCTCATCGAATTCTGCACTCATTTTGGAGTCTGTTTGAGATTCTCTCTCCTCCTTTCTCCCTACTCTTGAGCACTCTCTTGAACGAGCTCTCTCTCTCAAATAAATAAATCTTTTAAAAAATAAAAGAGGGCATTTGTTGTGATGAGCATTTGGTGTTGTAGATCAGTGATGAATCACTGAATTCTACTCCAGAAACCAATATTTCACTGTACATTCACTGAAATTTAAATTAAAAAAAAAGAAAGAAAGAAAGAAACTAACGCTCTAAGACTGTGACTGATGACTCCAGGGTCTCATAGTTAATAAGTGGCCAGGTGAAACAAGAACCTTGAACTTTAAGTTTTTAGTCCATCATTCTCCTATTACAACTTACTTTCTACTAAAACCCATATAATACCATCAGATGTTTCCTAACGTCTTTTTGATGAACTCCACTGTAGCTTCCTTGTGGCTTTCCAATTCCTCCACATTTGGTGAATTCTCCTGCTTAACCTCTCACACTTCTATCCAATACACACTAGCTGCTTGCTCGAAACAATACCCTCACCTGGAATGTCCTCCTTTCTTTTCATTTCACCAAATTCTATACAGCCTTCAAGGCTCAGCACAAGTATCTGACAGATAAAATCTTCAACCAAAAGCAATTCATGTCTGAGCCACACATTTTGGCATTTCATTATATTCATTAAATTTGTAGTAAACCATACTTGTCAAATTATTTGTTACACTACAACAGTTATTTTATATTTGTTTAATGTTTTGTTTCTGTAAAAGACCAAATCCTTCAGTGGTAAAAGGTGGTAAAATATACTTTTCTTCATGAAGATGTACTAGTGCCCAACACAGAGGAGACACTCAATAACAAAAGTAGATGCTTCTTGTTTTTGTTTCAATACAGTAACTAGTATTATACGAGAACATGGTCATTGAAATGACAGGGGTGAAGAAGACAAGGCAGAATTTCAGTCTTGAAGGAACTGAGGTACCAGGAAGGCTCCAAGGTATGGAGCGACCTCCTGAAACTAAGTACACAATGAAAGCAGAAAAAGTGGCAATTTGATTTGATGCTCCTTATACATGTCTTGTTTAAGAAAGAAGACTAGTGGGGCACCCAGGTGGCTCAGTCAGTTAAGTGTCAGCCTTCGGCTTAGGTCATGATCCCAGGGTCCTGGGATGGAGTCCCACACTGGGCTTCCTGCTCAGCAGGGAGTCTGCTTCTCCTTCTCCCTCTGCCCCTCCACCCACTAGTGCTCTTGTGCTTTCTCTCACTTTCCCTCCCAAACACATAAATAAAGCCTTAAAAAAAAAAAAAAAAAAAGGAAGACTAGCTTCAATAGTGGACTCAATGTAGATATTAAGTAGCACCTAAGAGACAGAGAGAAGGAAAAGAAGAAAAAGAGAAAACAGGGGTGTAAGTTGTGTCCTAAAAAACAGTTACCTTCTGTAGGACAATTGGTGTGTATGATATCTAACACACCTGAGATATCTAACATCACAGGAAGCAGCACTCATTTTAAAAACCCAGGTAATTCTCTAAGACAATGCCTATCCTACACTTGTTTTTGGAAATAAAGTTTTATTGGAACCCAGCCACATCCTTTTTTTTTAGCCCTGCCCATTTTTACTTTTGTACTAAAGGATGGAGTCAAGTAGTTGCTGCAAAGCCTAAAATACGTGCTATCTTGCCTTCTAAAGAAGTTTGCCCACCTCTGCTGTAAAATCTGGTTCTGCTTTTTATAGAGATCACAAAGCAATCTCTGGTAAGGAAGACTCAGAAGCTGTGTATAGATTTGGAAAGGCCAGAAGATTTCTGTTACTGACAATCCATTGCTTTGGTCTATAACCCCATCATCTGACCATTCTGTCTTACTGTATATCTGTGAAGCTGAGATTATTCTACCTACTCTCGTCTCCCGGGACTGAAATGTTCTAGCACCTGTGTACTGTGTCTAGCTATGATTATTTCCTAATGCTCATGGGAAAGAAACAGAATGATTTGTCAGTGTGCAACAGTCAGTAAAAATAGTTACAACAACAATTTGTTTATCTGAGCTTAAGGAAGGAGCAGATTTTTTGAGTTGGAAAAGTATATCCTTTGCATTATGCTTATCGCTTTTAGTGGAATCCTTTCCTGAATGCATCTCATAAATTTTGTCATAGCAACAGAGCATATTAAACACCTTTAACACTTTTTTGCTGACTCAGAATCATCATAATGAAATTTGTTACATTATAGCCCTCTGGAGCTACTGCAGAATGGAGGTTAACTGAGCTGACACAAAAGACCTAAGAAAACAGATTCTGTAGTTCTTATATCTGCTTTTCTCCTTCCCTCATTCTCAGCAGCCATCGTGCAGGGGAATGTTAGAATTGGAAGGTGATCTAAATAGCTAAAAATCTCATGCTGAAATTCTCAGACCCCCCAAAAAAGTACCCATCTAATGGGAAGATGTGTCTTAGTTCTCTTAGGCTGCTATAACAAAATGCCACAGACTGGGTGGCTTATAAAAAACAAAAATTTATTTCTCACTGTTCTGGAGGCCGGAAGTCAGAAATCAGGTGCCAGCAAGAGTCAGTGAGGGCCCTCTTCTGGACTGCAGACTTCCCATTCTGTCTTCACATGGGGGAGGAAGCCAGGGAGCTCTCTGGAGTATCTTCTATAAAAGCACTAACCCATTCAGGAATCTTTGCTCTCATGACCTTGTCACCTCCCAAAGGCCCCACCTCCTAACACCATCACCTTGGGCATTAAGATTTCAACACACAAATTTTGGGGAAACTCAAACACTGAAACTATAGCAGTTTGGTATTTTGATATTTGATATCAAATATATATATGTATTTGATGATTTGGTGAACTAAACTAGACCAAATATATATTATATATATATATATTTGATATAAATATATATAAGATTAATTTATTTTGAGAGAGAGCGCGCGTATGCTCACTCACACAGGTGGGGGGAGGGGCAGAGAGAGAGAATCTTTCAAACAGACTACTCCTAAGCAAAGAGGAGCCTGATGCAGGGCTCGATACCCACAATCCATGAGATTCTGACCTGAGCTGAAACCAAGAGTCAGATGCTTAACTGAATGAGCCACTCAGGTGCCTCAAATCATCAAATATTTACGATATGCTTCCAAATACATTTTGGAATTTAATATATGATAAAAATGGCATTTTAAATCAGTGGGGAAAGACTATTCAATATATGTTGTTTGCAGAGCTGGAGAGTCAACTGGAAAAAGACAAATATGGAACTAATATTCACATCATACACCAACATAAACTCCAAGCTGAGCAAAGATTAAAATGCTGAAAATGCAACTATTGAAGTACCAGAAACCACACATAAAAGATGAGAACCTGACATCTGCCCCCTGGTGGAAGGACACCTATGAAGTAGTCTTCAAAAAAAAAAAAAAAAACAACTTAAATCTATCCTGCCTTGATCCAATTATCAATTTACAGAAACAAAAGAGTAAAGAAACTACAATGCAGGGATGCCAACAGTAAAAGCCATATTATGTGGGACTCTACACTCAGGACACTCAGGGTGCAATACTCCAGTGAAAACTGCAAGAACAGTATGTCTGCATACATATTTATTGTTTTTTGTTTTGCTTTTTTTAAAGATTTTATTTATTTGACAGAGGGAAACACAGCTAGAAAGGGAACACAAGCAAGGGGAGTGAGAGAGGGAGAAGCAGGCTTCCCGCCGAGCAGGGAGCCTGATGTGGGGCTCGATCCCTAGTCTCCGGGATCATGACCTGAGCCGAAGGCAGTCGCTTAACCAACTGAGCCACCCAGGTGCCACCCGCATACATAGTTGTTATAAGGAAGAATATTTTCTTATATATATATTAAAAATCTCTAAAGAGATTCACATAAAACTAAATACAGTGGTATCCTGAGGAAGGAAAAATTGGCATTAGGTGTGGGATAGAAAGAAGAGTTCACTTTATACCTTCTAAACTTGCATTTTTGACCTCTGGAAAGTCATTATCTATTTAAGAATTAAAGAAAGCAAGCAAAATTAAAGAGAGTGAACTTTTTTAAAAAGGACAGCAGCTCTTCATCTTGAAATGACCATGATAAAAACTCCTGAGTAGAAGTTCCTGAAGAAATTAACAGCAGGAAGAGATAATGAACACCTGGATTAAGGTAATGTGTCTTGCTTTTTCCCCTAGAGTATTACAATAGTGTTCAAATTCATTTTCCTGACTGCAGTCTTGCACATTCCAATCCATACTCCATGGGGCTGTTGCAATATCTTCATAAATGCTGCAATGATCTTCCTAAAATGCATATTTCTAATCATGTTTAAAAACTTAGAGGTTTCCTAAAAAATTAAAAATAGAACTACCGAAAAAAGTAGAGCCACCATATACAATCCAGCAATTTCACTTCTGGGTATTTATCTGAAGAAAATGGAAACACTAATTCAAAAAGCTATCTGTACCTCCATGTTCACTGCAGCATTACTGTAATAGCCAAGACATGAAAACTACCTAGGTGTCCTTGGATGGATGAATGAATAAAGAAAACACAGTATTTATGTATACAACGAAATATTATTCAGCCATTAAAAAGAATGAAGTCTGGCCATCTGGAACAAAATGAATGGATCTTGAGGGCATTTTGCTAAGTGAAATAAAAACTCCAAAAAACTGAAATCTTACAGAGAACAGACGGGTGGTTGCTAGAGGGGGGGGTGGGGTGAGGAGGAAGATATGGGTGAAGGGGATTAAAAGGAAACTTCCAATTATAAAATGAATACACTATAGGGACAAAATGTACAGCATAGTGACTATAGTTAATAACACTCTATCGCATATTTGAAAATTGCTAAGAGGGATCTTAGAAGTTTTTATCAGAAGAAAATTATATATATGGTGACAAATGTTAACTAGACTTATTGTAGTGATCATTTTCCAATATATACAAATATGGAATCATTATGTTGTACACTTGAAACTAATACAATGTTAGATGTCAAATGAACTTCAATTAAACAAAAAACTGTCAGTGTCTCTCTCTGACCTGCAGGATTCTGTTCAACTCCCTAAAATGGCACAACATTCAACATCTTTCACAGTCTAACATTAACTTCTCCCTTTTTTCCAGAGTTTGCCTGTACACTTCTCACTACAAATCTTAAACCCCCAACACATTGGATTACCTGCTGGATTCTGAATACATCAAGCACTTTCTTCTCTGTCCGAGGTAATCACCCTGACTCGAATGTGTCTTCTCTTCTTCAACTAAGATCCATCCAGCTAAAATGCTCCATCTTTAGGAGGCCCGCCTTCACTTCCCCTAAGCAGAACTTGTAGGGACCATGCTCCCTTAGTAGAACTAATACCCCCCTTCCATCAGGCTCACAGAGTTCTTTTTTTTTTTTCAAATGTATAATATAGTGCTTGTCAGAGCATCCCATAACTATTATTTGTTCTAGTCAGTATTTAATAAATGAATTATCATGGCCTTATAGCCAACCCAACTCCTTCTCCAAAGAGCCTAAATTCAAAGAATGGGATTCCAAAAAGAGAATCAAAAGGCAGGCTTGTAAAAAAAAAAATTACTAGTTCACTGAAATGAATTTATTGGCTTGTCTTCATTCCAGATGGTCCCTGAAATCAACATCCTGTATGTTACTCACACAGCACATCTAGAGCTGCAGCTAGGCTTGTGCCCTTCTTCCAATAGGCTCCAGCAGACTCCTTCAAATAGGAACAACTTTCCCCTAGGCCAATACCAACTAAAACCCCACTGCCTAGCTTCTTAGGGAGGTGAGTGAAACTGAAGAGCTTGATAATGGAGAGCCAAGAGTAGGTCATAAGAGCGGAGACCAGAAATCACACATACTCCTAATTAGATCCTGTACTCATCTAGAAAGCAAAGGAAGCCATCAATCTCACTACTCTTTCTTTCTCTCTTTCTCTTTTTTTTTTTTTTTTTTTTAAGATTTTATTTATTTGACAGAGAGAAACAGCCAGAGAGGGAACACAAGCAGGGGGAGTGAGAGAGGGAGAAGAAGCAGGCTTCCCGCTGAGCAGGGAGCCCGATGCGGGACTTGATCCCAGGTTTCTGGGATCATACCCTGATCCGAAGGCAGTTGCTTAACCACCTGAGCCACCCAGGGGCCCCACTACTTTTTTTTTCTTGCATGTACAGGATATTTGAGCTGATAAGCAACTGTGTGGCTCGAGAAATCCTCCCGAGCACTGATAGAGCTCCCGGCATGGGCTGCTGACCAAAGTGCTGGAGTGGAGGAGGCCCTCCAGTCCAGTGGCTGCTGGCCCCATCTGTAGGTAGGTCTTGAGAGCTCTGACCGCTTTTATTTTTCTTTTACTCAAATGTAATCTTTTGCATCTTTCTCATATTTCTTACAATCAAACTGCCCTAATTTTACTTCCCTCCTCTTTATTTCCTCACAGTGTTATCATACTGCAAACTTCAGTCCCCTGAAAGGTGACTTATGTTTCCCCAGATTATGCTGAATCTCTGACCAAATATTATTCATAATTTCACCGAACACAACATTTGAGCATTGACCTAAATCATGACTCTGATCACCTCTTTTTACACTGGGGCAACCCTGGAATCACAGGACTTTAAGCTGGAAGATATCTGAGAGATGGAGAGGTGAATGTATTTGTCCAAGATCATGCCACTTAATTGCAGAGTCTGTTTTCCTCATATCCAGTTCACTGCCATTTCTATCACATCAAACTATGCCCAATCCTGTCATTTTCCCCCTTAATCTTATGTACTGATTTTTAAATTTCTATTTCATAACAAACTGTGGTCTTGCCCACTAGAATCCTCAAACAAAGGAATTTTCTGATACCAGAAGCATTTTCTTGAGTTATATTCAAATTCCCTCTTGCAACAAGGAGTCCAAGTGGTGGGAGAGGGGGACAGAGAACTGGAGTTGGGGGAGACTCATGTTATTCATCTTCAATTCATCTACCAGTTAGATAGTTCTGAAGTGACCTGGTATTACATCTCTTTCATAATCTGATTAAGTTGCATTCAGGGCGCTGAAGGTCAAAAGGCAGACCAGACTCCACTGCAACTACTTTGCCAAATATCAAGAAAGACAGTAGATTTAACTGCTCTGTGTTACAGCCCAAAATAAATGAAAGGAACAGTATCATTATAAAATGAATACTTTCAGTGAGAATTTTCCTGAAATCATCCAAAAGCCTTTTGGGGAGCAAATTATTAGTAGCCAACATAAGAAGAAAAGCCCTGCGTGTGCCTGAGTGGCTCAGGTTAAAGCCTCTGCCTTTGGCTCAGGTCATGATCTCAGGGTCCTGGGATCCAGGCCTGCATTGGGCTCTCTGCTCAACGGGGAGCCTGCTTCCTTCTCTCTCTCTGCCTACCTCTCTGCCTACTTGTGATCTCTCTCTCTCTCTCTGTCAAATAAGTAAATAAAATCTTTTTAAAAAAAAATCTCCTCTTTCTAGAGAAGAAGAAGAAGAAGAAGAAGAAGAAGAAGAAGAAGAAGAGCAGCAGCAGCAGCAGCAGCAGCAGCAGCCCTGCATAAATTTAAGTAGATATTGTCATGACTTGAACATTGTCCCTCCCAGAATACCCTGGAGTTCTAACCCCTAGTACCTTAGAATGTGACCTTGTTCAGAGAGAGGGTCTTTACTGAAGTAATCAAGTTAAAATGAGGGCATAAGGATGGGTCCTAATTCATGTCCTAATAGAAAGAAGACATTTGGGCAAAGACATGTAGAGAAGGAGGACAATTTGAAGATAAAGGGAGCACATCTGTCTAGCCAGAGAACAACATGAGTCTACCAGAACCTAGGAGAGAGGAATGAAGCAGAGTCTCTCTCATAGCTCACAGAAGGATTCAATCTTGCCAACATCTTGATTTGGACTTCTAGTCTCCAGAACTGTGAGAAAATGAGTTTCTGGTTTTTGTTTTGTTTTTGTTTTCGTTTTCTGTTGTGTAAGCCACCCAGTACATGGTACTCTCTTATGGCAGCCCTAACAAGCTAGTATGACAGCTGGTGACCAATGGAACTCTAATAGCACCCAGCCAACACGGCAGGAATCAACCTCAAGTGAACAGAGAGACTACCTCTTAATATTAATAGACAGTATATAGCTTAGCTCACCACAGAAAACAAAATCCAAGCGTTTTTCGACTTCAGAATAATTTACATATTTATGCAAAGGCCAATTTTAAATGATGCTTCTCTCTAAATACCACACTGCCACTTTTTGCCAAACCAGGGTACAGAAAGCGCCCCCCCCCACATATGCACGCGCACATACACGCAGAGTATATCCCTATATTTGGCTTTGAACAGATTGGAGTTCCCACAGTTGCTGGGACTATGACTGCAACAATTCCTGTCAGTTTAGCAGATGAGATTGGAACAGCTGCATCTTCAATACACATCATTGTCTTGAAAAGATGTTCAGAGTGAATTGCAATTAAATTACAGAGCTATCAAAAAGCGTTATAATAATAGCATTTATTCACCACATTTACAAGGCCAGACATACACAAAAGGAAATAGAAGCCGAAGGAGAAAAAAACACACACACACACACAAAACCCACTCCACATTACTTACCTCAGCAGGAAATTTGATTGAGGGGAGAAGAGAAGATGAATTAGTTATCACGCAATGAGCATAGCAACAATAATGCTCTGTGTTTCCGAAGGCCCTCCATTCCAGAAGTCAGAGGCGCTTTAAGTCATCATCTGGTGGAGATTCATTTCTCCTTTACAATTGGAAAAAGGAAGGCCAGCAAGGTTGCCATGACTCACCCACAGTTACAGACAAGCAAGGGAGGAGTTGGGACCTGAACCAAAAGCAAGGGTGACTCCCACCAGTGGCCTGAACAAGGAAAGCAAAATCAGGACAGCCAGATCTGGCCCCTTGTTTTGCTCTCATCTAGAAGAGGATATTAATTTATCCAGCAATTGTTTTTATAATGCGGTTCTTGGAGAAGCTTGAATATTGTCCTTCGCTTCTGCCAGGATGACACAGGTAAAAGGGGGAGAAAATCCTCCACTGCCAGTTATGCTAGTCAATTCTGTTACTGATCAATAATGCATTTAGAGCCACCAGGAGAATGGTAGAATTCACTTAGTCACTTTTAACCTCAATGTCTGAAAGATAGATTGAGGATAGTAATGCTTATGCAGTGGAAAAACTTATTGAATTAAAAAAACAAAAACAAAAACAAAAAAATGCTAACTAGATTACCATGCAATCCAGCAATCAACAAATATCTACTGTGTTCCCTCTTTGTATAAGATGTGCTAGAAACTGTCAGGGACACAGAGGGGTTCTAGTTTAGTTTAGAAACTAGTTTAGACTAGTTTCTCAAGATCTCATTATCTAGTGAAACAGAAAAAATACACAGAAAGATAAAGCAAAACAAGGTACACATACACTCTATTTTAAACTACTAACTCAGTCATATAAACAAGTTCAGAGCAAGAAGAAAATTAATTGATTCTTACCAGTCTATTTATTACCCTTTCTTCCCTGCACATGATCACATAATGGAGGCTTTCTTGGCACCTCAGGTTTACCTGAGTGTTCTGAAAGTTTACTTCAATTGGTCAGTCAATTAAACCTTCCTTTCCATCTACTAGTTCCACTTAAACATACCAGTTCCACTTACACATAAACTACCATCCCATCCCCCATTTCAGACCCTTGCTTGATGGCGATGGAATGAATCCCCGGGGAAAATAATTAAACATCTATTAACAGTGCTACACCAGATAAAATCTATGACTTAATAGGAGCTATTCTCTGAATTCAGACTAAGGATAAATAACACATGACATTATTCTTCTATCCTGTGCCAAGGGCAGGTATCACTTATTGATCATATAATTATTTTTCTGCTCAGTGCAAATACAGTCCTATACTCTTTCTTAACATAGTACCACTGGAAGCCGGTGGTAAACGGTCAGAATTGACTTGGATAACAGAAGCAATTTGCAATTAAATTCATATGTTTGTGTCTACTTTTTTTTTATTTTATTTTTTTTTAAATATTTTATTTATTTATTTGACAGAGAGAAACACAGCCAGAGAGGGAACACAAGCAAGGGGAGTGAAAGAGGGAGAAGCAGGCTTCCCACAGAGCAGGGAGCCTGATGCGGGGCTCGATCCCGGGACTCCGGGATCATGACCTGAGCCGAAGA
The DNA here is from genome assembly GCA_004023965.1 of Spilogale gracilis. Classification (NCBI taxonomy): domain Eukaryota; kingdom Metazoa; phylum Chordata; class Mammalia; order Carnivora; family Mephitidae; genus Spilogale; species Spilogale gracilis. The sequence continues at coordinate 88,784 of PITA01005203.1, read as the reverse complement.
CAGTTGCTTAACCAACTGAGCCACCCAGGCGCCGCTACTTTTTTTTTAAAAAAAGATTTTATATTTTTATTTGACAGAGAAAAACACAGCCAGAGAGGGAACACAAGCAAGGGGAGTGAGAGAGGGAGAAGCAGGCGTCCTGCCGAGCAGGCAGCCCGATGGGGGGGCTCGATCCCAGGACTCTGGGAACATGACCTGAGTCAAAGGCAGACACTCAACAACTAAGCCACCCAGATGCCCCTGTGTCTAACTTCATAATAAGCGAATTATGTCATACAGGATTTACTGTGTTGGGTTGAAAATGGGATGTGCAGAGCATGATTCAAAGACAAATGTGACAGGGATGGGCAGCTATGCTCCAGTATCCACTCTCCGTCTTCCACGAGATGTTAAATTCCAGTTTTAGCTAGCCACCTGGCTCTCTGCTACAAAGTCCATAGCTAAGTTCTAGATAACAAGATATAATCAACCTCCAGGATGTGTGCTTAAATGGGTGGAGAACACACACTAGGGTTGGCCAAGGAACAAAGAGAAGGCCGTGTGTCGTTATGGAGAGAACCACTATATTGTCCCGAACTTAAGCTGTTACAAGAGAGAAATAAATTTCTATTGTATTTAAGTTAATGTTATTTTTGGTACTGCTCCTTGTGGTCAAGCTTATATCTTGACTGGTTAAAAAAAAATAAAAAACAAAAAAGCACATATTAATTCATACTAACCTAGAGAACCAATTCTTTTATTAGGAACAAAACAATATGGAAGAGTAAAAGGAAATTTTTCTTTCAAATAAAAATCAAAGAAGATATTCTTCCAATCTGCTTTAAATATTTTCAGGGATGAGAATATCATATGCTTATAAATTCTGTATTTATGTAGAGAAAAGGTGAGCAAGCACACATCTCATATATCTTTGCATATAAATCTGATCATATAGAATATCTCATATGATAGTTCACAGGTACAATACTAAGCCACAGAAGTACTGGAGTGTTTCAAAACCAGAGACCCTGACTTTTTGCCATCAGAAAGGGCAAAAAATCTGAAATAAAGCTGAGGACCTACGCTAGTAAATAAAGTATGTTTATCTATAATGAATATTGGACGTTTAACTTCCAGCCCTTTTCCCAACATGCTCAATCCCATGCACAAACTCACGCATGGTCGCACTCAAACACATCCATGCTTCTACTCACACATGGACATGCAAACAAACAAAACATTTCCACAAGTTACAGAGGAGTTTAGAAAAGTACACGGGGGCTTGGTCATCAGTCTCGGATGATTTGGGCTCTTATAAAGTACATCCTCACAGTCTCTGCCCACTTCAAACCATTCCATGGTACTACTGTAGTCTGGACAGCAAGTGAGACAGGTGTATAGAGGCCCAGCCTGGCTCTTCTGCGAACCTGCTATAACTTTATGGTGGGAACAAACGCAGGGTTTTTCAAAGGCCAATATGAACAGATTCCATCTCCCATAACTCTTGGTGTGTGCATTATATATCTTTGGTAGGTGTGGGAAAGGAAGAGAATCTAAGGTCCTTTTAATTTTTAATGTCAGCACCCAATTTTAAAAAACTCTCTTAAGACCTGATTTTATTTACCTCAATCCTCACCTTTCCCTGGCTTACTCTCAGGCAAAGCTAGCCAATAATTACAAAAGACCAAAAGGATTATGATGATGCATTTCTCTCTTTTTATATTTCATTGAAATTTTTCCTTTTTAAAACATGTATCATCTCACTTAGAAGTGAGACCTAAAACCTCACCAACTTAGAATAGAATGAAAGAAGATTCTAGTGGATCTGTTTGCCAACTACTAAAGCATCTCATTCGGTGAAGCTAGGGAGATGGACTACCAGATTCCAATAAGAGAGCATTTTAATCATAAGAAAAGGAATTTTCTTAAAAACAACCAAGAAAAGCAAAGAGCTACAGCCTAGAGTATAAACTAGAGAAGCTGTGGTACTCAAGGAACTCAAATTAAGGAATTTGGATTATCATATTAAGAAAAAAGGACAAGGGCAATGGGTGGCGCAGTCCGTTAAGCATCTGACTCCTGGTTTTGGCTTAGGTTGTGATCTCAGAGTCATGGGATCAAGCCCTGCATCCAACTCTGCACTCAGCTCAAAGTCTGCTTGAGATGCTCTCTCCCTCTGCTCCTCCACCCCATGCACGAGCTCTCTCAAATAAATGTTTTTAAAAAAAATAAGAAAGGACATTCTAGCTTATCAATCTTGCCACTCCATGTCAAGGGACCAGCCAGGTTGTTCTGTAGGCGAGGTAAATGTGTAGGATTGCACAGGTGGTTCCCTGCATGAGGATGCCCAGCCAAGTGTGCTAGAGGTGAATGAAGGCACTCACTAAGTGCCAGGCCAGGGGCTCCAGCACGGGGTGGTGTCTGTCTGAAGGAGGGGCAATTTTTTGGACTATGCACAAGGTTTTGAATCATGGGGCTGCATCTGCCTAGAGAGGACACTGGAGAATATTAGATTATGCTAATTCCAGAATACACCACTTTAGCATAAGGATTATTTTAAGCTGAAGGCTACTGAGAAGGAGACAAGAAAATCTCTCTGTCCTTCCTTTATTAGCCTAGAAGCAGGACAAACACTTACAAAGGTATCTTCCCTCCCTTCTCTACCAGGAAGGACAAAATTGAAGGACTGGACATAATTTAAACTATTATCAGCTGGGAGATGGCACCAGAAGAATCTATGTAACAAACCTTACTAAGGCTTTTAGCTTCCATTAGTTCCTCTCTGTACTTGCCTTCCCACAATTTGCCACCCCTAGAATTTCAAAGTCCTTTTTCTTTGTCTTGTTATGCCTCTAAATATTTATTGTCCCATTGCTAAGATGGTATAGAAAATCAAATTCTGGGGCACCTGGGTGCCTCAGTTGGTTGGGCGACTGCCTTTGGCTCAGGTCATGATCCTGGAGACCCACGATCGGGTCCCATATCCGGCTCCCTGTTCGGCGAGAAGCCTGCTTCTCCCTCTCTCACTCCCCTTGCTTGTGTTCCCTCTCTGGCTGTGTTTCTCTCTGTCAAATAAATAAAATCTTAAAAAAAAAAAAA